>CAUYSK010016452.1:0-77646 GCA_963575035.1 Avahi laniger | reverse complement strand
GATCATTTCTTTCTATTTTTTTAGTAGAGATGTGGTCTTGCTCTTGCTCAGGCTGGTTTCGAACTCCTGAGCTCAAACAATCCGCCCACCTCGTCCTCCCAGAGTGCTAGGATTACAGGTGTGAGCCACCACGCCCGGCCTACCTATCAGTTTTATAGACCTCAGAAGGGACGTTACTTTAAAATACTATTAGGAATAGCCGGGCACGGTGGCTCACGCCTGTAATCCTAGCACTCTGGGAGGCCGAGGCGGGCGGATTGTTTGAGCTCAGGAGTTCGAAACCAGCCTGAGCAAGAGCAAGACCACGTCTCTACCAAAAATTAAAAAAAAGAAATTAATCAGACAACTAAAAATACACAGAAAAAATTAGCCGGGCATGGTGGCGCATGCCTGTAGTCCCAGCTACTCGGAAGGCTGAGGCAGGAGGATCGCTTGAGCCCAGGAGTCTGAGGTTGCTGTGAGCTAGGCTGACGCCATGGCACTCTAGCCCGGGCAACAGAGTGAGACTCTGTCTCAAAAAAAAAAAAACTATTAGGAATAAAGATGATGAGCCCATCAAAAGCCTTTTTAAATCATAGAACTGGAAGAGTAGCACTGGTATTGACCTGAGTTGGGAACAGAGGACCATGTGGTAGGAAAGACATGCAAAAGAGAGTTTCTTTCTTCTTTCTTGAATTATAAGAGTTTATTCAGGGGCAAAATTTCAAAATAGGTAATT
This sequence comes from Avahi laniger, assembly GCA_963575035.1. Lineage (NCBI taxonomy): Eukaryota > Metazoa > Chordata > Mammalia > Primates > Indriidae > Avahi > Avahi laniger. The sequence goes on along the minus strand of CAUYSK010016452.1, from coordinate 76,928 downwards.
TATTCATTCATTGGTATATTCATTCATTCATTCATATAAATACTTATTGAACAACCTCCATTTACCAGTCACTAGTCTAGTCATTGAGAATACAGAGATGAATACAATACAGTCTTCTTCCTTAAGAAATTCATAATCTGGGAGAGAAGCATACAAAAATGGAACAAATACTTAGAATATAATGATAAATATTAATATTTTGGCAAATATATGTAGAGGGTATATGGAAGCATGTAAAATGGGTATCTGACCCAGTCTAGAGAAGGGTTTTCAGTAGAGATTGGCTCCTGCACTTAATTCTGAAGAATGAGTAGGAATAAGCCATGTAAAGAATGGGCTGTACAAGTATTTTAAGTAGGGGAGATAGCACAGGTAAAGGCCCACAAGTGAGGTAGACTATGGTGGATTTGGAGAACTACAAGTAGTCAAGATGGCTGTAGTATAGAGCTGTGGTTCCTAACCCCCAAGCCAGAGACAGGTACTGGTCTGTGGCCTGTTAGGAAAATAAGTCTATGTATCACCGCCTGAACTCCGCCTCCGCCCCCCACCCAATCCCCATCTCCCCCGTCCGTGGAAAAATATTGTCTTCCATGAAAACAATCCCTGTTGCCAAAAATGTTGGGGACAGCTGCTGTAGAAGACTAAGGGGACACTGTCAAAGATGAGGTTAGAGAGATGGGCTAGGACCAGTCATGATGTGCTTTGCGGGCCATGTGCCTTAAGGTCTGCCAGAATTTGGAATGACTCTCCTCTTTGGGCAAAGACCATATTTTAATTATTTTAATCACAAAGAAATGGAAATTGCAAGATACCAAGAGGAAAGACTGTTTTTGCATGCCTTATTTTTGTTTTTATCTTTGTTTTTGTTTTTTTTGAGACAGGGTCTTGCTTCTTGCCCAGGCTGGACTGCAATGAAGTGGCATGATCATAGCTCACTACAGCCTCGAACTGCCAGTCTCAGGCAATTCTCCTGCCTCAGCCTCCCGAGTAGCTAGGACTATAGGCATACACCACCACACTCAGCTAATTTTTAAAAGTTTTTTTAGAAATCGGGTCTTGGTATGTTGCCCAGGCTGGTCTTGAACTCCTGGCCTCAAAGCGATCCTCCTACCTCAGCCTCCCAAAGTGTTGGGATTACAAGTGTGAACCACTATGCCCAGCCTTGCATGTCCTATTAATCGTATTACCAAGTGGGACCCAGGAATTGCCTTGTGGTGGGTTAAATATTTTCACACATTCTTTGATATTCTTTCCTTCAGAGGATGGGACCTAATTCCTATGCCCTTGATTGTGGGATATACATAGTAATTCATTTCTATGAGTAGAATGTGGCAGAAATGATGGTAGGTGACATCTAAGATTAGGATATTAAAGATATTGTGGCTTCCTCCTTGCTATCTCTGTTGGGTTGCTTATTGGAGAACCTAACTGCCACAGTGTAAGGACACATAAGTAGGTGTAAAGGTCCACGTAAAGGTCCATGTGGCAAAGAACTGAAGTCTCCTGACAACAGATATATGAAAGCAAGCTACCATCCTCACTAAAGCCTTCAGATGATTACAGCCCCAACTGGCATTTTGACTGCATCATCTTGAGAACTACTCAACTAACTCACTCCTAGGTTCCTGACTGTTAGCAATGGTGTGAGGTAATAAATGTTTATTGTTTTAAGCCATTAAGTTTTGGAGTATACAGTTACTCATCAATAGATAATTGAAACACACAGCACAGCTGCTGGCCCTGTGCCTGAAAGTAAGATTTTTTTCACGTACTTTAAAAACAATCTCTAGGCTCCAGACCTGGGCCATTTATTCCACTGTGGGACTTTGACTGGTATAAGAGTCTACCTGTGACTCATAACCCAGTGGACATGATAGGGATAGGGATGAGGCAAATAAGGGACCATAGTGTCACCAAAATCCCCAAATAGAGGGATTTTGACCAAGAACTTTATACATGATTATTGAAAAGAAACTTAACAGCATCTATAGATACTGCATAGCTGTCCTTTGTTATATAGATAGGTTAGCCTTTCTTTATAAAGGGCTCATTGATCTTGCTTAAGAAAACTCACTATTATCTGTTAATCCCACCAGCTTCCCAAAGAAAGAAAAAGTCATCATAGGATAGTTTGCATCACTTTTCCCTGGATAAAGATCATCTAGGAAAAGAGTAGAAAGAGAAGAGGGCTTAAGGGATCTCATCCATTTTATAGATTTAAATGCCATCCTAAATCTGGCATTTAAATTTGTCTAAACCAATTCTCTTGAGCCCCAGCCTCACATATCAGCTGCCTCCCTGATATCTTCATTTCAATGTCTCAAAGGTATCTCAAACTTAAAATATCAAACACAGAATTATTGATTCCTTGCCCTGACAGTGGACTTTCCAGTGGCATCCTTACCCACCCAGTTTTTCAAACCAGAAACCTAGGAATCCTCCTCGATCCTCATTTTCCTTTATCTTCCACATCAAATCTAATAGCAGTTCATGTTGATTTTTTTTCTCCAAAACAAATCTTGAATTTACTGCTGTCTTATTAGTATAGGCCACAAACATATATTTGATGGTTTGTTGCATCAGCCTCTTAACTGGCCTCACATACTATCTTATTTCCCAATCCTTTCTTTAGTTATCATCAAGAAAAATTTTGTATTAAAATGACAATTATATGGTTTTCCACCTGTTTACGTCCTCTGTTATTTCCTTCCTCAATGTTTCATAGTTCTCGCTGTAGAGATCTTTTACCTCCTTAGTTGAATGTATACCTAGGCACTTTATTTTCTTTGTTGCTATTGTGAAGGGAATTGAGTCTTTCATTTGGTTCTTGGTATGACTGCTATTGGTGTATATGAATGCCTCTGATTTGTGGGTATTTATTTTGTATCCTGAGACTTTACTGAATTCATTTATCAGTTCCAGGAGCCTCTTGGCTGAATCCTTGGGGTTTTCTAGATATAATATCATATCATCAGCAAATAGTGAGATTTTGATCTCATCTGATCCCATTTGTATGCCTTTAATTCCGCTCTCTTGCCTGATTGCTGTGGCCGGGACTTCCAGCACTGTGTTGAATAGTAGTGGAGATAGTGGGAAACCTTGTCTGGTTCCAGTTCTAAGTGGGAATGCTTTCAGTTTTTCCCCATTCAGTATAATGTTGGCTGTGGGTTTGTCATAAATGGCTTGTATCATTTTTAGGTAAGTCCTGTCTATGCCTATTTTTTTAAGTGTTCTTATCATAAAAGGGTGAAGAAACTCTTTTTATAAAAAAATTTAGCTCTTAAAAATTATTGAAAATTTGGAAAAATGCCCATGGAAGTTTATTTATTATTTATAGCATTAACATGATGAGAATACATTAATTTAAACTGTTGCAGCTCCTTTTCACAGTTCTAGATATTTAAAAATTCCCAAGCAGTTTAAATTTCAAATGGCAATTGCCTTTTAATTTTTACTTTTACTGGTTATATCCTGCCTTACAGATATATTCCTCATGTGAACTTCTGGAACAACTCCTACAGCATTTACTTAGCATGCATTATTAGTTAAATTGTAATACATATGCATCTGTTTATATACCTCTCTAATTTACATTGATTGTAAATTTTTCTGGAGGATGTTGACCACGTAAAAGAATTTTTTCCAAGTAACTTACAGGGCTTGATACTTTATATAAAATAATGGTTTTATAAACAAGCTGCTGATATCTGGATAGTGGGGGAAATTTGGTGACAGTCCAGGAAGGATGCTAAATTGCAAGTTCCTTGAGGACACTGATCATGATAAATTCAACATATATATCTAATGGATAGACTTAGCACTCTAATGTATGTGCTAGCACATGTGGCTGCCCTGTAAATATTTGCTGAATGGTGAAAAGACTATGATGCTAAGGCCTCCAGACTGTGGAGTCAGGTGAAGATCTCAAATGGGAAGGCAGAAATTGGGCATAGTTTTCACCTGACTTATCATTATGAGATGGCGTCACTTAAAAAGGCAAATTTATTGAAATGTGATATTAATTCTCTGGGATCCTAAACAGAACATACAGATTAAATTGGCTGTACTCTCCAGTGAAGAGTGTTAAATTGTAGGATCTAAACAAAGATGAAGTCCTCTTCTAGAGCCACACATTTCTTTCATTTATTTCATTTTCTGTTGTGCTTTATTTCTCAGATTTGCCTCTTTTTCTGTAATCCAACAACAAATCCTCCAGTCTTGGCCTTTATTACCAAAAAGATTGTCTTGCAAGCCAACTCATGGGTCTCCTGACAGTCCTTTACCTCTCTCCCAGTGCAGTCTCCCACTCCTGCTTCATCTGCTGTACCTAATCTGCTATGATGATATTTCTAGAACATTCCTTCCATTGTATCATGCCCTAGGATAAGACACTGTAATGGCTCTCATTAGCTTTTTAAATCCTTGAATCTGTTTCTCTTGAAGGCTGTAATCCAGCCTCCTGAATGTTATATCCCTTTCTGTCCAAGTCTTCTGGGTACCTGGTCCAGGTCCCGCTGGTTTCTGTCTTCTGCTGATGCCCTGCTCGTTTGTGTATCTGCATTCTTTCACCCCATGTTTCTCATCTGCTCTCTCCTTTTGCCTCCCTTCTTTCTCTCAATTCTTCCAATCCTTTCAGGCGTATTTCAAGCTCTCTTTCTTCTGTAAGCCCTTCTTCTGCAGAACACAAATATAATCTCCTTCTGTGAACTAAGAGTAATTCTTGCTAAGATCCCTTAGTTTATCATTAAATTGTTTTCTAGTTGTTTCTTAAGATTTGGTTGACTTTCCTAACCTTGATTATACACTAAATAAATTCAAGGTTCAACTATTTAAACTTTTTTTTAACATTCCCTCCATTCTTGGCATACTCCATAAATAATAACAATAAAATACTACTGAGATGAAAGGTGAGCTTTAATCAAAGAAAGCATGATAAAGCAGTGGCTCTTGAATGGAGAAGGTTTGTTGAAAGGCTGAAGACGGGTTGAGAAGCGGTGAGAATGGACCATTGTTCCGACACCGTGCGGAATGGAGTGCTGGGCAGTGAATGGAGGCTGTCAACTCTGGTTAGACTTGGCCATTGTTCCTGGGACGCCCGTGTTAGCTCTGAGTAAGAGATAATTCATCAGAACGCTCTTGTACTTTTTTTCTCTCTTGCTCCAGGGCAGAAACTGTTCTACTTCACAGGCTGAACTTTTTACCTCTTGCCCTGAGAGGCAGAAACATGCTGCCTGAGTGCTTCCATTTTGAGACACCTTGTAGGAATCCTTATTGAATTGCTTTAGAAGAGTAGATTCTTAGCCCTCTAGTGCAGCAATCTGCCACAGCAACCCCAGAGGGTGTTATTTTTCAGTCAGAGGTAGAAGCCTCCTGTAATATGGGCTCACTGGGCTTTGGGGGGGAAAAAAGACAGCATTTTGCAAGCTTAGTTCTAATTGAATATCCCCATGATGCAATTATTATTGTATTTCAGTCTCGTAGCCTTTGTTGCAGAGGTTTTTGTGTGAGTTAGGAAGGAATGCTTTTGGTGACTGTTCAAGCCTTTACTTTTTTTCTTTAATTTATTAAAGTTCAAATTAAACAAGGGTCCCGCTGTTACTGAAGTTTTCTGAACTATTTTGTGTAAATGTTATTCATTCTTTGAAATCAATACAATTAAAAGTTGTGTTAAGAGTCCTCCTTTTCAAGGCTATGAACTTTTTCCTCTAAGGATTTTTAACTTGTTTCAGGTCTTTGATTTCTTAAATGCATTTCAGAAAAGAAGATATACACGTCTTTTAATTGCTTCTTAAATTGGCAAAGTTATATTCTGTCCCTTAGACAAAAATCTTTAAACGATTGCATTTCTCTGTAGATTAGTAGCTTGTTAATTTTGAGGATGAAGTGAACTCGGGAATAAAAATCATTTGACAAAGTATCTCAGGACTCACTTCAAAAAGATGCAGATTCTCCCTAACAAGGCCCTATGTGAGATCAGAGCTTCTGTGTGACGTACTGGGGACATCTAGTGGACAAAAGTCAGAATGGAACATAAAAGTGTGCACCCAAACAGAATCCTAACTTTCAGATAATATTACGCTTTTAAAAAAATCAGAAAATTATGTACTTTCTGTGAAGATAAACTATCATGTACATTTAAAATCTTATTTTGACATTATCTGTTATTTTGAATTCATTGTGAATATACAATGGCTGATCTTATTTGACTATACATTTGATATAGTTTATTGTAGCAGTGTTAGCTTTTAGATTAATATATCCTGTACATAACGGGAAATAGCTCTTATTAACCTTGGAGAGGCAGATTTACATAACACAAATGAAGTTGTATTTGGTTAATTATATGACCCTAGAAAAGCCTGTGTGAATCTCTTTTCTCTCATATATAAAGTACATAATTAAACAAATGATGGTTTGTGTTTCTTCTGGCTTGGAAATCTAGAATCCTATTTGTATAATACCATTTTCACTTTGTATACTATTTTACACTGTTCAAGGGGTTTGACGCAGTGTGCATAAGTTTGACGCAGTGTGCATAAGTTTCTTAATGCTTGAAGGAACCCAGTTAAACTGTTAATAGCTAGTAACTACCAGCTAGCATCTACCTTTACTGTCTTACACGTATCATTTTTAATCATTGTAATAACCTTGCAGAATAGGATCATTAAATCCAATTTATAGTTGAGAAAGTTAAGACTCACAGACATGAAATAACTTGCTTAAGTTTACCAGAGGATCAGTGGCAAGACCTGTGTACACATCCAGGACTCTCTGACTTTATTAAACAAAGCTGAAAAGCATCATTTGAGCAAGGAAGGAGACCCCCAAAAGCTGGAGCTCTGTGTGTTTATTTCCCATGAGGATTCAGAAATCCATAGGTAGGTGTTTTCAAAGTCTCAAACTAGACCTGTTAAACATAAAGACATAGAAACTTTAATACAACTTAGAGTTGGATATCTTAAAAGTTTTTTAAAATAATTATTTTAAAAGACCCATTAAAACAGCTTGGTGGGTCTTTTATCTTGGGGGAAATGATCATCAAGAAAATTTATGTTAATTGCTGGTCACTCGGAATTCTATGAAGACATGATTTTTAAGCTATGACAGAGACACAACAGGATATGTAGTTAATATTTAAGCTTAAATTAGCGAAAGGCAAATTTGTGGAAAAAATAATTTTCGACAGCAAAATTGATTAAATTTGGAGGAATATTACATGAAATTAACAATTTTTACACATTCCAGTTCGCCATTGGAAAATGATTCATTAGGAACAGTTTCAGAATAAAGAGATCAATTACTTAGATGTGATGACTTTAAAAAGTCATATAATTTATTTTGATAACATTGATTTAATTAATTTTACTTGAGAAAAATGTTAAATTTCACTAAAATTAAATATTATATCTTATTATAAACAACAACCTTTTGGTATTTCATTTATTTTCATAGAAATGTTTAATTTTACAAATAAATAAAGAAATTATTTGTATGAATTGCATTTTTACATAAGACAGTACTCAAGAATCAATTGATTTTTGAAAATTTGAAAGTCAATGAGTTAACATTTTAAATAACTTAATATTCAAATTCCTATTGAGATTTAAAATATACTATGATTTATTAATGGGGAAATGTTTACATTATTATCTTCAACCTGTTTAAGAGAAATCCAATGCGTTCAGTAAACGTATTTTGTAAGAATAAATTTTTCATGATGAAGAAAGAATCCATTTATTAGTCTGTAATTGTACATTTCTCCTTAACTAGATCTGTAATCCTGGCAGTATGTTCTATTTACAGATGCACCATTGGTTTGATGAAATCTACTATAATTTATTCAGTTGTTAGCATATACCCATATTTGGGTCTTATGTAACTATAATTAATATACATTTCAAAGCAATATTTTTGAATTATTAAATTGCTTAGACTTGTTTTTATTAAAAGTTCACAGTATTACTGTCTAAAAAGTCATATACATTATCAATTATTTTGTTTAGTCCCCCTTCTTTTTTTTTCTGGGTAAATTAAAAACCAAATTCCTACATACTGCATACCATAAACTCAATATCTCTTGGCGCTATAGAGAAATATACAGGAAGGACTGATATAACCAAAGAAAGTGTGGGAGTATGGAAAATAAACAAATGAATCCTATATATACAAATAAGCTTTAAGTAAAGTCTTCTAATATTCACTGTGAAGAACCAGTCTTTGCAGAGAATACTAAAAATTAATTTTTTACAGCAATATTTTTTTCTTGTTAGTTTTAGTGATCGTACACATTTTAGAAAGGTAGTAACTAAATAAATATTATGTTAGTTTAATTGGATTAAAAATTAGAAATGCAAATTCTGCTCATACTATATCTGTAAGCCCTCATCTCTGTTTTTATGATAATACCCTTTTAATGGGTTAAGCCTATGAAGAAAAAACACTGAAGATTTTTAACTAGCCGCTTTGCAGGGGGCAGAAAGGAGCAAAGAAGATTTAGTGGTGAAAAGAGCAAATAAATAGGTGCTCCAAGATTAAAAAGAGGGTAGAAGTGCATGCTGAGCTGTTGAAAGACCTCTCTGTGTTTAAAGAAAAATATTGTTTGGTGCTTTCACCACTGCATGATCAAAATAAGAGAGTACAAATTAGTTCATGGCTGCTGAAGCTACAAAACATCATGCAGAGCGCTGTCTTTGGGAACGTTTTAATGAGGAGAAGAGGTCATCAGAGTGTGACATTGCTTTTCAGAATTCTTCAAGAACAACACAGACTTCCTGTTCCAAATGTGGTAGAGAATAAAACAACCTTAGTAGTAATCGTACAACTTTTGAACCATGTTCCTTGGAAATGCTGTACTGTGCTCATTTTGTAGCTTTAGTTAGCTATCTCAAAGGAAACGCTTCCATATTTTCCATGTGCCCTTATTTCAAAAGTACAGTGAAACGGTGGAGCTTTAACATGGATTATATTTATAAAATAAAGTTTTATTCAGGCTTCTAAAGAGATTTTAATGTTTTCATTGCTCCAGGTGAAATGGTACACGGTGGCTCTGTTCATTAACATTTAGCATTGGTGCAAAAAAAATCAAGGATTACCACATACAGCATAAAAGGAGGGATAGTATGACTTTGAAATTAAATTCACTACAATCTTAGTTTTGCCGCATTTCAAAACGTGATTTTAAAATGTATAAGTTGTTAATGACATTCTAGGTCAAATATTCATCGTCCAATATCAAGTCCTACAGAGACTGACATTATTCAAATGTGCAACATATTTGAGCAGGAGCTGAAGAGGTTTTCCTGAAGCTTAATAAATAAGACATTTATTTTGATTCCAAAAGCTGGTATTATAACATTATTTAATACTTTAAGTATAGATTGATGCATTTATTGCCACTCCACCACAAAACTGTGGCGTACCTCCTTTTTTCATTAATATGACCATATCTGTACGATGTGTATAGTTAGAAAAAATATTAATACGTCCATTTACTTAAGGCATGTATCAAAAAAGACAAGTAAGATGTCTAAATTTTCGTATAGTAATGCTCACAACCTTGTTAATCTCAAAGTTTTCATGTAATTTTTTTTCCTTGCAGATAAGTGATTCATAAATAACCACATTTACTCTTGATGTGTAAATTAATTGTTAAATTCATGAAAATAATGTGGGATCAAAAAGGAAGAGTTTGAATAGGAATTGAGATGGAAGACAGGTCATTTCTGTGAATGGTAACATTTCTGATTAACTTTTAAGAAAGAAGTGATTCAATTTGTATACAATTGCGTAATTGATTTAGAAACAGAATACAGTATACATCTTTTACTTCCCTCCCTCTTTCTTTTTAATCTTATTTTTTATATCTAGCATGAGAACAGAAGTCAAGCATAGACTCCCTGCTTTAAGTATGATAAAGGATAAAAGCTGTCATTCTAGTTTTACAGCTTTTCAACTATTTAATCTAAAAGTTTCTGAACTTACACAGATCATTTACTTGACTCAGTCTTTTATATTAATTTTATTTCTTTTAATGTATGCAGTCTTTGTTCTTACACATTCTTATTCATAAACCAGACACATTTAAGTTAACATCCTTAGCATGTAGAATTTTTCTACAAAGAGCTAGGAAGGTAGTTATTTTTAGCTTAAGCTTTTAGTCTGGTTTGACTGGCCTGCTATCTTTTGGTTTGGTTTGTGGGCTTTTCCTATCAATGATTACATATTAGGGGCTTATATTGATCTATTTTTTTTTTTTTGCATTATTACTGCTTAGAAACTATTCTTCTCTTTTGACTGCTCTATGAATTCAACAGTATTCTGCTTCATAAACATTGCTCTCTAATCTTAGGCACCTAAAAAGCTGCTATGCGTGATGTTTTAGTTAGGACTTATTATGGTACTGTAAGGTTAAGCCCTGAAAAATAACACAAGAATGTAAGAAATATAGAGGTAAAAATCTAAAAATTTCTATTGATTATTTCAAAGTACAAGTCAGTCAGGAAAGAAAAAATTGGACTTTTGGAAAGTCAACAAGAGTGCCATGAAAAATCTTTAATTTAAATATTATATTATATTTTTCAGAAAACATTTATTGGCAAAGGAATTTTTCTAATTAAGGAAGGAATTATTTGTGTTTGATACATAACAAATGTTTGTAGTTTTGTTACCAGGAATCTAAACATAGAGTATTGTGATTTAAACAAAAATTAAATCACTCTTTGTCACTGTATAACTTTTGAAAATTAGAAAAAAACTTAAAAAGATTATAAGAACCTTAAAAATTTATGATAGCACTTATTGCATAAACTTATTTCTTTTTTAAGTCCTGTAATAATGAATTTCTTTATTATCTAATCTAGGTGTAAAACTATTTTGAGGAAAATTTTAAAAACTACCTGGGTGAAGCAATCACCTTGACATCGTACTAGAAAGAAGACAAATAAGAAATGAGATAAAAGACAAAAATAAAACATTTAGAAGTACATATTATATTGGTTAAATATTTGTATAAATATTCTGTAAAATATTCACCATAAACATTCACAACAGCATTTAATAATATTTTGTCATTTAAAAAAAAAAGGTTCCTTACTTTTTTCCAGCTACTAATATTCTATAGCTTGTTTAAATGTTGTCTTAATACTATAGTTCTCAAAGAATGTTCCATGGTCCCCGAGGTGTCTCCAAAATCCATTAAGGAAGTTCCACAATGTCAAAATTATTTTCTTATTAATTCTAAAATGTTATTTGTCATTTTTGACAGTTTTGATATTTGTACTTACCATGCCAAAAGCAATGGTGAATAAAATTGCTGGTGTCTTTTTATGAATCAAGGCAGTGGCACCAAAGTGCTATTATTCATTGTATCCTTCACTGCCATATATTTGCAGTTAAAGAAAAAAATGTCAGCTTTACTTAAGATTGTGCTTGATGAGGCAATAAAAACTATTAACTTCATTAACTTTGACCTTTGAGCACATTCCGTTTTTTGAGAGCTATACTTAGCTGGTGATATTCCAAGCTTTGATCTTTTTTGCATTTGTATTTTTTCATTCAGTGTAGACCTTAATGGACAACTGCTTCACCTGATTCCAAACCCAAGAAGCAGCAATTCATTGAAATTCTTAAGAAAACATTGAGAAGTAGTATTTTTGAACAGTGCTGTATAAACAACACTAAAGGATATGGCTTATGGTCAAGTTAAGGGATTTCCATGAGTAATTTTGATTATGTACATTTTTTTTGACTCATGGGCCAAATTTATGCATTAACTCCTAAAAATGATGCCGTCGGCTGCTCTGCAGTACATCTTATCACCTGCTATGCATGTTTTGCTGATCTAGAGGGAACAGCACTACTTTATGATAAAAAAAAAAAGCAACCATTCTACCCTTCCCATCAAATGTTCTCTACAGATTTTTGAAGCATAAAGTGAAGCATAATGACCTAATATGATTATAGCAAGACTAAAACTTCAAAGGAAAATTTTTAGGAGTGCAGAAAGTGACAACAATAATTAAGTACCTGAATCCTACTATTTATTCTGCCCATGTGGAAAAAGCTCATCTCAACCTACTTTATATTTGATATATGTTAACATCTCAAGAGTACTCAATACTGCAAATCATCATTGCAATAGGTACTTCTTAGGACACAGGCTCATCTAAATTTTATCATTGCTTGTCAATCTCTTTCTTTATGGGTAGTGCAGATGATAAAAAATAGAGGGAACAACACTTGATGAAATAATTTTTTCAAGTACTCTCATGTTTGCTAGGAAAATATGTTTAAATGTAAACATGAACAGCACTAATTAAAACTATTCCTTTTTTACTATTTATTTTTGAAGACTTTCTATGAGGCAGTCTTTTGTATGCAATTAGTTAAAACATAATATAAATAATATGATTAAACTTGATTTTACAATATATATAAAGTTACTACATTGGTAAATGAGGACTCTATTCTAGATACATACCTTCATGATATTTTTGTGACCAAGGTAAAGATCCATTCTGGATGATAGAATTGTTAATGAATTTTAACTGATTTACAGACCCATCCTGATTAGTGGGAAGGAAGTCTATACTTCCTGGCTGATCTTTGTGTTCTGTACTTGTTTCTATCCTGTCCAAAATATTTATTAATTATTTGCATGAAGGTATGGATTACATTAATAACATATTGGCCCAATATACAGATGATGTGAAATCAAAGCTATATCTATTTTCCATTTATATTGTATATTTAATAATTATTTATAAATCAATTTATTTTTAAAAGTTTGCTGCATATAGCAATGCTATAAATGAAATCTTGGCTCTTAAATGTATGGGGTATGATCTTGTATTAATACACATTAATGTAAATTCTTTCGAAGTAAAAGGAGAGTTTATTCATATGACTATAATGTCATATAGTTAAATTTGTATACATACTACCTCCTGGAAAATTTTGATCTAGACAAAGGCTCTGCAAAGGAATGAAGATAAATGCACATCTTTGAGAAATAATGTGCAGAATAAAGACAGCAATACTGGAGACACATATGTTAGCTCTCAATGAATATCTTTAGAAATGTTATTCTGATGTGCCTGTGTATAAACATGGGTGGAGTTGTTCATTAATTGGTTGGAAATATGGCCTTGGAGAGTCATAGGTAAATCAGGTGTGAAACTTATATTTTGCCATGTATTTTGCATATATTTCTTCATTTGTTGTTCACAACAATCCTGTAACTAAGTCGCCATTCTGATTTTAGGGGGTTTATTTATTCACTCATTCATTTATATAACAAATATTATTTAAGTGCTGATCTATCCTAAAATTTATGTTAAGTGCAAAAATTAACAAAACATGCAAAAACCCCTGTGTTCCTGAAACTTGTGTTCTAGGATGAGAAAAATGAAGTTTAAAGAAAGATTAACTATCCTAAGCTGGTAAGTGGTAGAGTCTAAATTAGAACTCAGATTGTTGTTTATAAATTTCAATTGTTTGGTCTTTTATCTTTTAAGTAACACTTAATGTAAATCACCCATATCATGTCACTGGAGAGAGAGAGAGAGAGAAAGAGAAGCCCAGAGATTATAAAACACTGCTAGTGGTTATGTTAATAGATATGGTATATGGAATAAGCAGAGGTACATTCCCACCACAATTAAATTGGTCATCTTATGTCTAGGGTATTATATTAAGTTTTAAGCACTATTATACTTCTTACAAAGTGAAATTTTTCAGAAGAAATACTATAATAAACTATGCCATGTATGAAAGTGGACAAACTTTGCATGAAGAAGCAAAGGCTTAGAGAAGACTTGCTGGCTGTTTTATAATTACAAAGGATTATTAAATGATAGAGGCTTGAATGGTTTGAGAGTTGTGTGAATATAGATCAGGTTTCCCAATCATGACCATTTTCAAAGTGCTTTGTGGAAAAATTGTTTTATTGTATGAAATGTTAGATGGACAACTTCTAAGGCCCCTTCCAACATATGGAATATTAGATAGATAATATAGAAATTTATGATTCTATTCTGAAATCCAAATATATTATTGCTTCTGCATAGTTTTCCATTGCTTTATTCCAAATTAGTAAGATTTTGCTATAAATTAAAATAAAGATTAGATAGACGTTCCATGACAAGGATTTTTACAATCCCTGTATTTGCTTCTAAATGTTTGATAAAATTTCTACCAACTAATGTTTCCTGTATTTGTCTCCTGTCTTGGGGGCTTATTGATTTTTATTTCTTTTATTTATTTAAATAGACAAAATTATATATATTTATGGTGTACTATATTAAGTTTCGATATATGCATAGATTGTGGAATGACTAAATCAAGCTAATTAACATATCCATTACCTTATGTACTTATTATTTTTTTTGAAAGTGAGAACATTTGAAAATCTATTCCCTTAGCCATTTTTAAGTATACATTACATTGTTATTAACTATTAATATAATCACCTTGTTGTACGATATATCTCCTGAATATCCTGAACTTATTTTACCTTTCTAATTGAAATCTTGTATCCTTTGACCATCTCCTCTGCCCCCTGTCCCAAGCTTCTATGGCTTTCACTTTTTAGATTCCACATGTAAGTGAGATCATGTGCTCTTTGTCTTTCTGTGCATGGCTTATTATTGCTTTTAATTTCTCTCTCATCATTTGTGATCTTGGGAAAGAATATAAATAATAATGCATGAACAATTTGGAATGCTTACTCGGAAGTTTATACATTTTTAAACTTTGAACTCTGACCAGGTGTCTCTTATTGGTCTCTTCACAGGGTTTTCACCAATCCTTAAATGTGTAGTCTTAGTTTTTCTTGTTACCATTTCATTTCCTTCTTCCTGAATTTGATAAAATTTCTTCCATTTGCTTTCATGTTTGCTTGCATATTTGTCATGCTGTCCTAGACAGCATGTCTAGGAAAACAATGAAAAAGACAGATTAGGCCTCAGTTCTCATGGAATTCGTAGTCTAGCTAGTAAATGGATAGGAAAACAAACTGCTTGCACCCTATGGTAAGTACAATGTCAGTGAAACTACAGGGAACTTACAAAAGAAAACAACACACTCCACATTTGGTTAATCAGAGGAGATTTCTAGTGGAAAGGGCTTCAAATCTGGAAGACTAAGCAGAAAGGAGTTTGCCAAGTAAATGTGAGCATGTGTGTTTTTGCATATGTGATAGCATGAATATAGTGATCTAAACAAGAATGTGGAAAAAAATGACAACGTTAATGTCATACTATGAGGTCAAGGAGAGCACTGGGAGTTGCAGGCAGTCGGGAGCCACTTCTGAAGGGGAAAATATACATCAGGAAAAGACATTTAGGGAAATGACAATACCCTTCTCTTTCTACACAATTTGGCTAAGAACTAGCCTCAGAAATTATAAAATACAAGAATGTTGGGAACTATAAAGGCAACAAGAAAAACACCACAAAAGGAGTTCTGTGCTCTGGATCTTACTCTTTTATCACTTTTTTTTGGTGAGCCTTGGGAATCAATTATATTATCTTTAATACACAATGACATTTAATGTTCTCTATATGCTTTTTGAAATATGATGTGTCAATGTAAAGGTAAGTTAAGAAATACATAAATTTGTGCTTGTTTCCCTATATCTTTTAGTAACAGCTCTTCCTCCATATTACGTATCTGTATTATGTTATGGCTTATCTATGTTGTCTTCTCTAGCCCAGTGACACTCACACACCACCCCTGTATTATTTCTTATTCACTTGTCTTTAAACGACATATTTGTCAAACTACTCTTTTTTTAACCCATCTAAATATTTGCATAGGCTTTGAATTTATAAGGCTTTTCTAAATATAAAACCAGAGCCAGCCAGAAAACACAAAAGAAAAGATCAGTGGATCAGTTTCTAAAACAGAAATAACTCAAAGGGCCTAATTTTTCTAAAGGACAAATTACATATGCTTTCATGTAAAATGCAAATTAGTCAATAAAGCTGAACCTGTGAGCACAGTAGTTTGAAGTCACGTTACACATACCCAGGAAATTAAACCAAATTAAATCCAAATCCACCGAAGCATAATATATGAAACAAAAATATTTAAAGCCAGTAGCAAGAAAAGAATGATTAGTTTAAAAGGGATGAAAATTAGAATAACTGTAGACTTTTCATCAGCAACAACAGATGCTAGAAAACATGGAGTAGTAAAGGGAAAACAATTATCAATCTAAAATTTTATACCTAGCTAAACTATTACTTATGGTGAGGGCAAAATAAATATATTTTTAAACATAAAATTACTGGGAATTCAACAAGAATAAAATTGATGCCAGAGGGAAGGTTTGATTTATAGAAAACAATGATGAACAGAGAAATGATAAAATATGTCAGTATACCCATTTAGCTATTATTTATATAAAATAATTAATTTGTATTTTTAGAGATCAAAATTAAACTAAAACTCTAGACCAGTGTTACTTAAAATATGATCTTCTAATCTGTACCTGTGCAGGTACAGGTAGCTAACTGCCTGTTATTGATCTGTACTAGCTATAGAAATTGAGAGTAACTTGTTTGAAACATTTTTAGACATTTGACTTTGCTTCAATATTATTAATGGAGGATAAAGCAAACTTTTATCACTGATAATCTGAGAAGTGCTTTCCTGGGTGATAATAGCAAAAAGGGAGGAGGGGTGAAGTTCAAGAAGTAGTCTTGTAGTAACTGAAGGCAAGGAAAAATGAGAACTAATGAAAATTTGTTAGAAAGTCTATAGATATATTTGTTAAACACTAAAATGATACAAAAATAATATCTGGTCTTCAATTCAGCTGCAGGAAAAATGTTGGAACATAGGAAATAATATTAATTCAATAGAATGTGGAAAAGAAGATAAAAAACAGAGAAAGAGATACATGAATCACAGAAGAGACAATGAAAGTAAGTCCAAATTTATCAGTACTTTCAATAAAAGCAAAGAGATTATTCTCACTTACTAAAAGACATAAATTATTACACTGGATAAAAAAGCCAAAAGTCCAGACATGTACTATTTTCAAGAGCTCCATCTAAATTAAAACCACTCAGAAAGATTGACATTAAGGTAAAGACCAGTAAGCCAAAAATTTGCTGACATAAAGAAATGGGATTTAGCAATATTTAATTAATTTTTTCAGAGTTCTCCTTTCAGGAGTCAGTCCCCCATTCTCATGTCCTACACTGGATGGTTGTTGTATAGACCCAGGGAAGAGTAATCCTTTAGGTATCTTTTGTTCTCTCCTTGTTGGAGCACCAGTTTTTACCTTTTGAATTCCACTCCTTTTTCTTTCCTCAATTGACTAAAGTACATCATTCAGTGGTGGATCAGAGGAAATACAGTTTTAGGCTGTCACTCATCTGAATGAATATGTCTTTTTGTTTTCTTAACTTACTCCTGGCTAATCATTAATTTAATAAAGAATTGTATACCAAAAGTCATTTTCCTTTAGATTTCAAAGGCATATTTCCATTGTGTTCCAAGTTCCAGAGATGCTGACACTAATGCCATCTGGAGTTTTAATCCTATGTTCCTTTTTCACTGACATTTCTTGGTAGTGTATCTTTTTATCTTTTAGGCTAGGGGCTTGATGGACTTTTCAATCTGGAAACTAATGATCTTCAGTTCTAGGAAATTGTATTTATTAATTCTTTAATCATCCCTTCCCTGCTTTATTTTCTTTCTAGAACTCCTAGTAGTTTACTTATTGTTATACTTCCATGATTAAACCTCTTTCCTATTTTATTTTCTCCTCTCCTATTTCCATCACTCTATTTTGTCTTTTAGGATAGTCTCTTACATTTATTTGTTTAGTTAGTTAAAAGTGACTTTTTTTCTATTTTTAGTGCATTCTGATTTTTATCTCATAAAATACATTATTTTATTTTGAGACTATTAACTTATAGTTTTATTTTTTTCTTTTATTCTCTGTACACATTGTCTAATATTGTTCTAAGTATTTTTTCTATGCTTTTCATATTTGGAGATTTTTCTACTGCCAGGCTTAATGTCTCTAATGTATAAATCCCTATCTTGTAGGAAGAGGACTAAATGCAGAATGGTGAGACGGGAATCTAACTTCTCCTAGTCATACTTTCTCATAATCTCCCTATTTTCACTTTTGGGTCCCTGTGGCTTCATACTGGCTTTCTTTGCTTTCCTGCACAAGCTCTGAGATTTTAGTTTGCTCAGTTATTTTGGACTCACTATAGATGGTTTCCAAATCTACAACTTCAGCTCTCATCTCAATTGTTCAATAATGCTAATTCCCAATTGGACATATTCTTCTGAAAGGCACTTCAGTCTGAAAATACATATTCATGATGTTATCAAATTCCCAGAGACACCAATCTTACCCTCTTTTGTTTTTGGTTTCTCTAAATGGCATCATCTTTGAGTTCATCCTTCATAACCTTTCATATTTAATTTAATCAACTCATTGAGATTTTTTTTCTCTTGGAATTTCTCTCTTCCATTTTGTCCTGGTCACTATCATATAATCTGACCAACTTTACCTCTTGTCTAAGCTACTGTAATATAACCTCTTCTTTCAAGACCATTTCATGCATTACTGTCTGATTAATTGTTCCAAAGCACAACTGTGATTATGTTACTTAGCTGCTCAAAAATTTCAGTGACTGCTTGCTGTTTGCTAAATGAAAGCCAAGTTCCTCAACCTGAAATTTTGATATCATCCACATTCTAGTTCCAACCTACGTTTCCAACATCATTTCCCATTGTTTCATGTCACATTTTCCGAATTGGCATATGTCCTCATACTCATCCCTGCTTTATCAACTCTATGCTTTTGCATATGATAAATCCTCTGCCTATAATGCTTTTGCTAATACCCCTCAACCCTACATATTTAAACCACGCCTCAATTTTAAGATGAAATCACAAATTATACTTCTTCTATCAAGTAATCTCATGTCTCTATTGAATGTCCCTGCTATACATTTCTTATTAGACATACTGCTTCTGAGGGTCAGTTGAGTAATTTATTTACTTTGTACTCCCAAAATGTCTAGCATAACATCTAGAGATATGAAAATATAGACTACCCGCACGATATGTTGTGTATTTACTTAAAAATTACTGTGGAATTATTTACTATCTGTTGAATATATGTATATTTTCTCACTCTAATAAGATACTTGAGAATAGGATTTATGTCATTTACATTCTTTATTTACCTCTACCATAGCTTACACAATACCTTGATATGCATTGCTCTTTTGTGGTGAAATAGCAATATACAGCATATAAGTAATTGTCCTTCTATGCCTTTGAAAATGTCAGTTTGAGGAATTGGCGGGAAAATTTACATAGAAGAAGCATTTTTTTCTCTCCTCAAGATAGAATCAGTTGCTACCCCTTAAAATAGTCTAATTATTTTACTGGAGACCTAGTTATAAACTACTTGCAGTTGCACTAGAAATAGAATTCTGGTGTCACTTAATGAGATTTTTCAAGTTGACATTACTTATTCTGCAGACTTCTTCATTTGAGTAGATTATTTAATATTTTATTTGTTTTATTATTCACATTTTGGGGGTAAAATATTTCCATTCACATTCGAAGTTGGTTGAATTATATGCCAGAGTTTGAGTACATAGAACTTTCTCCCTTTCTTGTTATTTTCAAGGGTGCTGCTGCCTAACATGTCTATAATTCACATTCCAGGAGCAGGTTTTCTGCAGCTGCCCAAGAAGTAAAATTTTGTCCTACCTGGGAATGCAAGTTAACATTTCGTTACCCATTTAATAACAACTTCTTTTTCCCCTCGTTTTTCCCCTTTTGTGTCTGTGGAGTGAGCTACTGTCACTGTCTGAGCCCAAAGCAACTATATTCTATTGAAAACTTTTATGATTATATGGCATTATGTATTTTGGAATATGTTTAAATGTATCTGGCATTTTGGGAGATAGCTTTCTATTTAATTTGTCACTGGTATTTTACATAATAAAGGAGTATAGAATTAATCTTTTTTCGTTCATGGAATGTAATTCCAGCAATCTTGTCCCACTCTTCTCTCCCTCCTCTTTCCTTGTCATCTACCTCCAGACCACTAAAAGTACTCTAATTACAGGAATTCTTCTCTATTTTTTCTAAGTCAGTCATTTATTTTTGAGCTCTCGTGTTATATTTAATACCATGCTAATATTTGTGGGAGATACAGATGCATTTTAACCACAGAGCTTCCTTTGCAGATATAATACTCATAAAACGATTAGAAAATAATCAAATAGTAAATTTGGTGGTATTAATAATAACTATGAATATAAGAAGTGAGAGAAGAAAGAAGTGAGCTTGACAGAAGTAGTAGGAGAAAGGTTATGGAGAAGGTGGAATTTGAATTGGATCAGAGTACGCAGGGATGGGGAAAAAGGGTAGCCTAATGGGCAGTCTGTGCCTCTTTAGCAGGAGGAGTTTAGGTCATGTGGGTTAGACCAGGCTTGATGTAAATGACAACAGTATCCACTTAAGCATTCAAGCTTTTAGTAGAGAAGTGGCACGACAAAAATGATGCTTAAACACAACGACTTTAGGCAAGACTCAGGTTTATTGCATATCATAAAAGATGAGGAACACAAAGGGTGACAAAGTAGCTAATTGCAAAGATTGAAATAAAGGTAACTGCAAATAGAATGCTTCTGAGACTATTTGGAACTAGCAGCTCAGAATGAAAGGAAAAGGGGAGATTAAATCCAAGGGACAAAAGGAGAGGCTTCAATGTTCCCTTACATTCTTGTAACAAACCCCAATATTTTCAAATTTCAATGCACTTTATTCAAGTGCAATTATCTTGCTGGGGCCACTAGGTGGTGATCTTTGTTAGTCAGTAACTTAAGGTTTTTAAAAAATGAGTTCAGCTGTTGCATGTTTTTGTTTCATATGGTTCCTGATATATAACATTCATATCAATGAAGAAATGTTCATAAATGTTTCCCTTTCTCACTTTTTCTTTTTGGTCTATACATTCAGCTAAGACAGGGGAGATGTGAAAAAAATACATATTTAGATCTCAGGTTTTGTGCTTGTTTGGTTCCTTGGCACTTCCCAATCCTGGTCATTGCTCTGTGTGAGGATGAAGCAGAAAAAGGCATCCACTGTTTTGCCAGCCTTTATTGGCACCATCCACTAGAGGTTTCCTACTCTAAAGTCAGTGTTGGCCAGGGTGAGGTCAATAGGGGAAGGGGTGTAGGAGGATTGGTATTGTTCTCACTCCATCACCTTATTTTACTGTCCCCAACACTCACTGCTTTTACTTGCCCTAGAGCCTCATTTTCTGCCCTGAGGTTCATAAGCTAAGCCACCAGTTACTTCCTCCAAGTTGAAAGCCTGCTATATGGCAAGTGCAAAGGGAGACAATTTGTCAAAGGGCCTGGAACGCAGCAGGTGTTGCCAATGCTTATTGAATGAGTGATTCAATGATCAATGAATGGGCATTAGTAATGCGATGAAGGGAAGTGATGGTCTTGGTCTCAGAATATTGACTGAATGTTTCTATGAAAATCTTTCTAAATGTATTTTGTGCTGTTTAGTGCTATTATGGCAGGTGTGTATGGCTTACCTGGTCCTTTGGAGCTTGCTGACATGGAAACCCAACCACCATGGCTAACAACATTCTGTGGAGAAATGCTTTCTGAGTTCCAAACATTAAATTTACTAATGAACTTTTGTTAACCTGTGACTTTATAACGAGTTCTTATTAAATGAAATAATAGCACAGTTCATAAAAATCACTTTTGAAGTGCTTTGTCACAGCAACATGTAATTAACAGTAAAGGCTTAAAGTGCAAACAGGGATCGTACCTATCCAAACGCTTTTTTAATGCCAAGCTTCCTGATGATCTTTAATAAACCCTTGCAGTTGTAACAACAATTATAATTTCAGTGGTTTCAGTAAGTCTGAAGACTCCTCCTTAATTTATTTCCAACATTTCTCTGTAGAGAAGAAATTCTGGGCACCTAGCTACAGCTATACATTTGTTACCTGTTCTGAAAATTAGGTTGTCAATTCACTCTTTAGTAGAAGAAAGGGAGGTTATTTCCTTTCCTCCCAATAGCTACATTTTAATGAATTTTTTATTTTACTGATTTATTCTTGACTGCTTTTTCCTTTCTATTTGACCTTTTGGACCAATCAGGGCTTATAGCCAAGGATCAAAGAAATTTGAGTCCTGGCTTAGGCAAATCCCAGACTCATTTCTTTTACCTTATTTCCCTGCCTTATCTCTGTCTGACAAAGATAATCATCACATTACATTAATCATTTGGAACCCTGACCCCTGAAATAGTGAGTCTGTAAAACAAAATTTCTTGATAGCAAGTCAATACATTTTAATGCTTCTACATCTTAAAACAGTAATTTACTTTTATATATTTATTTTTTGTTGAAGTAAAATTCAGATAGCATAAAATTCATGATCTTAACCGTTTTAAAATGTACAATTCAGGGCTTCCGGTACATTCACAGTGATGTGCAACTATCACCACTATCTAATTTCAGAACATTTTCATCACTCCAAAAAGAAATTCCATGCCTATTAGAAGGTACTCTTCGTTTCTCCCTCTTTACATTTCCTGACAACCACTAATCGGCTTTTTGTTTCTATGGATTTTTCTGTTCTAGATATTTCATATATGTGGATTTTGCAATATGTGGCAATATGTGGCTTTTTATATCTGGCTTCTTTTGCTTAATGTAATATTTTTAAGGTTCATTCATTTTCTAACATGTAACAGTATTTTTTTCCTTTTTATGGCTTAATAATATTTCATTACATGTACATGCCACATTTTGCTTGTCTATTCATCCATTGATGAACATTTGGGGTTGTTTTTACTTTTTGGCTATTATGAATAATGCTATGAACATTTGTGTATAAGTTTTTGTTTGAACCTTATTTTTAGTTCTCTTGATTGTATACCTATTAATAGAAGATAAATGGCGGTTTCATATGGCAATTCTCTGTTTAACTTTTTGAGGAATGTATTTTTATTTTTACGTATGCTAGTATTGATTATGTTTCTGAAAGCTGTAAGATAGGGTTTATTACAGGACCAGTAAACATCATTGGAATATGATGCATTGAACTGAAATATTAATCTATTAGCTCTTGTGTCTTTTAGCAATAGATGAGATACCCCAAACAGAGTTATTTAGACAGTGAAGGAGTCATGAAATTGTATTTCTTCAATAAAAATTACTGAACCATACCCCTCCCTATACTGTGCTTTCATTAAACAAATATTCATTGGGTTCCAACAGTGCATCAGGAAATATTTTAGAAACTGGGAATATAGGCAAAAAGACAAAAAGAATTCTACCCTAATGGGACTACATTTAAGAAGGCAGAGAAATAATTTTAGATATGCATAAGAGCTATGGGGAACGTGATGCAGGAAATCGGTATGGAGTCTCTGTGACAGACTCTATGGACAGTGCTTTTCAAACTGTAGTGTGCATGAAAAGTATCTGGGGATGTTGTTAAAATGCACATTTAAATTCGGTAGGTTCTGGGTGGAGTGCAAGAGTCTGTCTTTTCAACAAGATACCCAAGCTGCTGTGAGTAGACAGAGAAAGCCCTATTGAGCTATTTGTCAATGGTTACACGAACATGAAATGTGCATCAGGAGCCAGCCAAGTCAAAATCTGGGAGAAGGAGAATCCCTGGAGAAAAAGCAGCTTTTGCAAAGATACTATGGAGGGAGTAGTTTTGGTTATCTGAGAAAAGTGATGTGGAGTAGCAATCCCATACTCTTCCCTGACACATAGGGGTTATACAAACAGCACAAGTTGGAATTTCTTTGACTCCCTGTTACACCAGTCACAGCCTATTCCTCACTAACAAATGCAAGAATTCATTCTTAGATGGAGGTGTAGCTTTGCATCAGCTACCTTTGTCTTATTTAATACAGTTTTGCAAAAATATCCTCTTCTCTCATATCTATCATTGCAGCTCTAATTTATTTTTAACTTTTAATTCTTTTTTTTGTATCTTGCCCTCTTTACATAACATTGTGAGCATTTCCAATGTAATTAACTATTCTGAAACATGAGTTTATATGGGTATATCACAGTATATTTAGAAATTCCTAGATACATAGTTTTCATTGTTTAAATTCCTTTTGAGAAGCCTATTACAAACAAGACTATGATGAACATTATTGTATATAAATCCAACGCCACATCTTTGATTGATTCCTTAGAATAAGTTTTTAGAAATATAGTAACTGGACTTTTGAGAAACAAAATTTAATTACCCTCTAGAAAAATTGTTTTAATTTACATTTATAGTATCAGTGAATAGTCCTTATTTCCACTCCTTTTCCCTCATATTAACTGGAAGTGTAATCATTATTATTATTATTTTTACTTTATAATGAGATACAATTTACATGCCATAAAATTCACTCTTTTAAAGTACATAATTCAATGTTTTTTTAAAGTATATTCAAAAGGTTTTGCATATAATTTTAAAACAATTTGTTCTATTTATTGTGTTTAAGCTCTTATGGCTAATTTTTTTGCCGTTGTTTCTTTTAGGTATTCTATATATTTAATAGTTATTTGTATAATTTACAATTAATAATTGTGTCCCCTTTTCATTAGTTTTAACACTTATTTCTCTTTCCTGACCTATTGCTTTGTCTGGATCCATGTCTTTCTCAATTATTGCTAATACTGTTTTGCTGTATAATATACGGCTGCAGTCCCCAACCTCCAGGCCTGTCAGGAACCTGGCGTATAGCAGGAGGTGAGTGGCAGGTGAGCAAGCGAAGCTTCCTCTGTATTTGCAGCTGCTTCCCATTACTCCCATCACAGCATAAGCTTTGCCTGCTGTCAGATCAGCGGTGGCAGTAGAGATTCCCATAGGAGCACGAACCCTCCTGTAAAGCGCGCATGTGAAAGATTTAGGTTGTGTGCTCCTTATGAGAATCTAACGCCTGATGATCTGAGGTGGAGCTGAGGTGGTGATGCTGGTGCTGGGGAGTGGCTGAAAATACAAATTATCATTAGCAGAGAGGTTTGACTGCACGATAAATGAAATGTGTTTGAATCATTCCAAAACCATTCCCTCACTCCACCCTGTCTGTGGAAAAATTGTCTTCACGAAACTGGTTCCTGGTACCCAAAAGGCTGAAGACCACTGACAGAGAGATTAGGAGCATATGTTTTGGAGTCAAACTTATCTGGACTTCATATTCCATTTGCTAAATTATGATTGTTGAGATTCAACTTCTTTATTTGATTAAAATGAGAAGCATTAATGAATAGGTTTATTGAGAGAGGTAACTGATAAAGTGCTCAGCAAAGTGCTCAATATATGGTACATATTGATTCCTTTTTTTTTTTTTTTTTTTGAGACAGAGTCTGTCTCCCGCACTAGAGTATGGCGACATCATCATAACTCACTGCAATCTCAAACTCCTGGGCTGAAGTGATGCTCCTGCCTCAGCTTCTTGAGCAGCTGGGACTACAGGCACGCACCACCATGCCCAGCTAAGCTTTTCTATTTTTTGTAGAGATGGGGGTTTTGCTTTTGCTCAGGCTGGTCTCGAACTCCTGACCTCAAGCAATCCTTCTGTCTTAGCCTCTCAAAGTGCTAGGATTACAGACGTGAGCCACTGCACCCAGCCATGATTCCTTTTTTATGACTTTCTAAGTATCAATACTACCCAGAAAATAAAACCATGTAGATGATACACAATAGAACACTTGTGCTACTATTATATTATGTTCATATAAATACTGTTGTCGTTGAACAGTTTTTTCTAGAAATTCTTGAGCTAGACTTTTTCTACACAGATAGTTATTTTATTATGTTGTCTACCTGTAACCAGAATCTCATTTACGCCAGCCCAGAAATATAGCTGTTTGTATCATTAAAAACCTCCAGAGAATCTGAATTCTCCCTTGGATAACTCACAAATGTGCCTCCCAGCTCTTAAAGCCATAAATTCTTAATCTCTAAATTAAATACCTCCTACTGTACCTTTGGACTTTTCTCTTTGGTATTGTAATCTTTCATAATATGAAACTATTGAGTTTGTTTTTGTTAGAGAAAGAGTGTTAGACTCTACTAATCATGTCTAAATTCTTTAGACATACCTCATTTATTACATTCAGAATAGTGGGAGAGCCCTGAACAATTGGGTATAGGTGCAGGACTTACATAGGGGGCGAAAGAGGCACCACGATGCCTTAAAATTAATTTCCCCATTAGGAAAAGATGACAGCAGGTAGTCAATTGATCAAAAGAAACTGTTTTAGCTTTTCATGATGCAGGCACAATCAGCTCGTTATTTTTTATATATAACTGAGCACAAACATTTTATTGAACAGCTTAATAATAACCTTGAGGAAAAATTTTGATTATTTTGGAATTTGCAAACATTTTACAGCTCTGAACATATTTGAAATGGAGGAAATAAATAATTCAATAGAAAGTTTTAGTGTTTTCTATATGTTGAAAAATGTTTTTTCTTTGTTAGGCTGACCATCAGTAGTTGTATGAAATGATGATTCAGAGACAGGGTGAGTGAGATGTCTATTCTTGTCCCAAGTCAAGGCATTCACTGAAAAAATTGCTTCAGGCCATAACTTTGGCATGCCATGGGTTAAATAAAGGTCAACTCCAAATGAAAAATAAAAATCAGTTGATCTTTCAGTGTTAAAGGGGCAAAATAGTTATCATTTTAGATGCTTTTAGAGCTCTTATAAATCAAGGATTTTGGATTTCTTTTTCCCTCACCTGAGAATTTTCACGCCAGTGGTGTCCATAATGTATATGAATGCCTTGGGGCATTTTGAAGGGGAAGAGAAGAAAATTTATCATATTTTTAAAAAACGTTCTTGCCTATACAGGCTCTTGCATGATATTTAATAACTCAATGATGTGGCTAGCCCACAGGGCCGAGAGTGATTTTTTACATTTAATTTAATCAACAGTCATTCGGAACATAGTTAGCTATCTGGAGAACTAGGTTGTAATCCCGTCTTTGGATCGCTGTTTATTTCTGTAAAAGATATCTAAATACAAACTTGTAATTATTTTTCAATATTTCTTCTAACTTATTTGTCTTTGTTGGGGAAGGGGTTATGGGTTGTGGAGGCAGTTTATCAGTCAATGGGAGCTCAAGAACTCTACATCCCTTTGGGTTTTAATCTTAACTACATTGTGTCCTTTAGACAGGATAAGAAGGGTGCCTGCTTGACTGCATTGTTGAAAGGATTGCCTGTGATGATACATTGTATAGTAAGAGTTCATTAAAGTTAACTTGTTTTGGGGTTATTATTATCCCAGCTCTGTATCTTCTGCAATGAAAGTATTATAAGCAGAAAAAAATCACACAGAAGGCTATCCAATGGTCTTGTTAATTCTGACACTCACTAACAGCTGTGCAATAAATACCTTCAGCTGCTATGTGATAGTGTCATATGGATGGCATTAGGCATCAAGCACATTCTGTTTAGTAGCTGGAGTATTTCTTAGATTCCCTGTGTAATTCAGGTAATTCTCCAAGAGCAATCTCCCTTACTCCAGGAGATTAGAAGAGAGTTAGGTAGACAACCTCACAAATCAGACTTAGTAGATTTCTACCAATTAATTTATTTGTGAGTCCAAAGAATGGACAAAGTTTTTGCATCTCTTTACTGGAGATAATCACAAAGCACAGATTCTTCCAACAGGCATATGCTTTAGATTAAATGAGAAGAATCCTCTTTTTAGTTTTTGGTTAAAAGATGTCAATTGCTCTTATATTTGTTTGCATAGGCCAAAAGGAAAAAAAAAAACCCAAACGAACAACAAACCATTGTGGAATAAAATTTTCTTCTTTCCTTCAAGAAGAGCCTGATAGAAGAGTATCAGAATACAAAAACGAGTGACTTTTCCCATTACAAACTGATGCTTTACTATAGAAAAAGCCTTCCTGTGACTAGTGATAAATGATTGTGAAAATAAAGCAGGTCTTGCCAGAGAAGCCAGAGAGTCTGGGAGTTGAAGAATCCGTAGACCCTTCCAATGAGAATTAGCCTGAAAGTTTGTACATTTTTGGGATATGTGTTCTTATTTGTTCATCCACAGAATTGTAGTTTCTAACATTTTTAGGGTTGTAAAGGGCCTTACAGACACTGTAACATAAAACACATAGAAGATGGTCAGTAAATATTTGCTGAATAAATGCATGAATATATTTTCATGTTCCTCTCATTGTTGAAATCCTTTCTATATAGAGAGTTATTTAGCTTGTGCTTGAACATTTCAACGTACTGAAAACTTGCAAAACTCTGGGGGAAGCCTTTTTCATTGGTGTATCACTCTAATTATGAGATCTTTTAAAAGTTTTTTTGAGCCAGATTTTATCACCATGTAATTTTCACCCTTAGGTTTTAGTTTGGTTTTATGGGGGCACATTAAAGTAAATCTACTTCCCCTTCACATGAAAGTTCATCACATATTTCAAGACAGCTATCATGTCCTCCATATAATTCTTTTCTTCTCTAAGCTAAACTACCATTTTCCAGATGACAGTGTTTCTAATTCCCTAACCATCTTCATTCCTCTACATTTTTTTTGTCAATGCCTCTAATATATTTACTTTATCATCTACCATGTAATGAATAAATTTTGAGTTAGGAACTATGATGAACACTTTATATATTTCATTTTATTTAAATCCTCACTCTAATAATATAAAATATGTTTTTTCCTAGTGAAAACACTGTGTCAAGGCCACCTAGCTCAGAGGCATGATTTGGATGCATAATGGCTCTGAATAACCACAAAGTCATGGGCAAATAAATTATCTTTTCTGTATTTCAGTTTTCTCATCAGTATAATAGGGGATTATAGTGACCCCTGCCTCCTAGGACTGAATGTGTTTTGCAGATGTGATTAAGTTAAGGATCTTGAGAGGGGGAGATCATCCTGGGTTATATGGATAAACTCAATGTCATCAGAGGGATGCAGAAATCAGAGTCAGAGAGAAGGACATGTGACCATGGAAACAAAGATTAGAGTGACACACTTTGAAGATGGAGAAAGGGGCCACAAGCCAAGGAATACAGGGCAGCTTCTAGAATCTTGAAAAAAGTAAGGAAATGGATTCTCTTCTAAAGCCTCCAGAGAAAGTCAGCCCTGCCCTGCCAATATCTTGACTTTATGTCAGGGAAACTGATTTCAGATTTCTGTGCTACAGAACTATAAGGGAGAAAAAAATGTATCTTATTTTAAGCCACAGAGTTTCTGGTAATTTTTTTTTTTTTACAGTAGCCACAAGAAACTAATATAGTTGCTGTTTGACACTGTCTGAAAACTTGCATTAGAAATAACTCAGGTATAAAGAACCTGAATTACTTCCCTGATGAATATCACACACATTGTGCTCCCAGTCAATATATAGAAAAGTACATTTTACATCCAGAAGGTTCCAAGTTGCCTGCGCTATTCCTAACAGCCTTGAAAAAGAGATTTAATTGACAAAAAGCCACACTAACGACATTAGATCTGTCCTACTTTCCTTGGATATCACTGATGCTCATGACAATAAGTGTGCAGGGAAATTTTTCTCCTCTGGTACCTTTGTGATCATCCTCTGTCAAATGTCCTCCCTCTCCCATTACCTTTCGGGTCTCATTTGGATATTTCAGTGTGAGATGCTCCAGTGTCTCATTCTAGCTAGTGACTTTCTTTTAGCCCTTCAAAGGTCTGTGGCCCTTCTTTGCACATTGCAGTCTTAACTAAGGGAGTCTCTGGTACTTCTTACTGCTGTTGCATTTCTTGGATGCTACTTTTGCGAGGCTTCAATGGTTTCTAGGCAGTAGAAATGTCGTTCACCAAGATCTATTTCCCCTTATTTAAATGCCATTTTCATGCCATTTTATCTTCCTGAAGTGTGGGATGAGAGTGTGCAGAAACTCTCCATTCCCTTTGGAACTTTGTCTTCCCTCTCTAGCATGCAGACCATATGTCAAATTTAAAGAGGAGAATTGTCACTTTTAAGAAAACAGAACCTCCCTCACTCCCATACTTCACAACTTATCACAGGCTTATATATACCTATTAATTTATCCTAGATTCTTACTTTTGTAGTTTGTTTTGTTTTCTTTTTGTTTTAGAGGCCACAAAAAACACTGTTTGGATGCATTAATTGAGCCTTTGTTTAACTGAAATCTCCAGATCTATTCCATATAAATTGATAAGGAGCCTGGATATTTTCCAACTTATATCTATTTAAATTTTGAACCCAAATGAAATATTGTATATTTTCCACTTATGGGAGTTTGGCCCATTATTCTAGCCTATTCTATTAATATTAATAGCCCAGCTTATTAATAATAATAGTAATTTATTGAGTATCTACTATGTGTCAAGTATTGCTTGAGGTTTAAAATATTAAACTGTTATTAATATAATAAATCATATTGTTAGAATAATAAATTATTTTTAAGAAAATAATAAGAATTTTATTTTTAAATGTGTGAGTTTTATTTTTCCCAACTTAGGTTTTTTCTTTCATGTTTGGATAGCATCCGTTCTATGTATTTCTCTAAGTCATGTTAAATATGTTGAACAGAAAATGGTGACTGAAAGGCTCTGTGTCCACTATTAGCAATGTTCCTTCAGGTCAGTTTCCCAAACTTGGGTTGGTTTGTCTGTCAAGGGGCTTAAAAGATGAAAATCTGAGATAAGACTGTCATTGTCAATATATCAATAAGTGAACATTTTGGGAAAGATTAAGTTTATGTTGAATTATTAATCAGCTGTCTTTGGGAATGGCAGTTTTAGTAACTTTGAACCTAAGTAATCATTGAGTTCACATAGATTTATTTTATCAGTGGACACATTATAAGAATCTTTGTGAAATGCTTTGCTGAAATTAATATTTACTTATTTTCTATTACAATCTCCCTAACAGTCACCTGAGGAAGATATATCACCAATTCCTTTTTATAGAAAGAGGTATTAGTTTCCTAGGGCTGCCACAACAAATTACCATAAACTGGGTGGCTTCAGACAGCAAAAATTTATTCTCTCATAGTTCTGGAGACCAGAATTCCAAAATTAAGTTGTCGATACAGGTGCTTCCTTATTGGGGTTTAGAGGGAAAATTCCATGCTTCTCTGTAGCACACTCTAATCTTTGCCTCCATCATCACATGGTGTTCTCTTCCTTCTGTGTCTTTGTTCCCTCTGTCTCTTCTCCCTTTCCTATAACATCAGTCATTATTGAAATAAGGGCCTACTCTAATATGACCTCATCTTAATTCGTACCTTAATTATATCTACGAAAACCCTATTTCAAAATAAGGTCACATTTACAGGTACCAGGAGTTAGGACTTTAGCATGCTTTTTTTTGATGGGGGGAGAGGAACACGATTTAACCCATGAAAAATAGGGACAAGGGGAAATTAGTAAAATTCCAGGAGGCACAAATTCAGAATATGAGCCAAGGACTTTTGTCTTCGTACAAGACTCTCTGGACTCCAGCTCCCTATTGTAGTGAATTCCACTTTAATTTTCGTGAATTCATAGACTAGGTATTTAATAACTGGCTTTATAATTTCATGGGGCCTAAAAATCAAGCTTACTAGTTTGTGGTTGCTAAACTCTGTCTTTCCCCATTTTTAATAAGTTTTTCTTATTGTTAACTTTGGTTCCTCAAATACTTTTCTTATTTCTGAGCTCACATAATTAGTTTGGGCCTAGACATTTTAATTTATTTAGATTGGTTTGCTGATCCCTTATTACCTACACTCATATATCAAGCTTCAATTTCATTAATGATTGTTTTGTATATTCTAGTTTGAAACATAATTCAGAGTTGTGTATTTCTTTTTTCTATGTATATGTCCATTGCTCCTGGGATACAGTTGTCATAGAAAACATTAGTCTCTTTCTTGAACCATCTTCCCTTTCCAGTTCTTCTGTTATCTTCCAGTAGGCAGTAGGCAATTTAAAGTGAGACACAAATTGTCAAGTGCACAGCCATCTTTAATGTTAGCCAGTCAACCAATTAATAATCATTGAGTTCATATGATGTGCCAGGGGCTGTTCAAAATGGGGGTTCTAACAACTATAAGAAATTTTGTCCTTGAGGAGCTTGCATTCTAGTGGGTGGGAGGAATAATAAACAGGAAATTAGTGTGTGCTAATTGCAATGAAAATAATTGAGCAAAGGTGTTGTCTGTATACATGAGGAATACCTTACCCTGTTTTGAAATAATTGTTAGTATCATACTTTTGTAAGTATACTTTTGATATTCTATCAAATATTGTTCCCTTATCATTGGAGATAAAGTTTATCTACTTTTTGAAGGCACATGTTCCTTTTATATATCCTGCTGTGCCTAGGACTGAACTTGTCACATTTAGCACCCAATGTATGTTTTTGCCTTATAATAAGGCAGAACATATGAATCAAATAAGAGCAGTATTGTTAGAGTTGAGCAATGTTAATTTTTTTTTTCCTTTTCAGAGTCCTATCAATGTTACAGTTTTCTAGAGAAGAAATCAGAAAAGGTTGGTATAATATCTTGTAAATGCTAAAACCAGAGTTGATCTAAGAGAGTTTATTTAAAGATATAATTTACAGCATTAATTTTAAACTCCCTGGGGTTTGTGTTTGTTTATTCCAGTCACTTTATATTATTATAATGTCTTATGTGGATAGAAAGAAAAAGATATTTTTCCAGATGCTTTAAATAAGAATTTGGATGGTCATTAGCTAGACCTCTGTTCCTCTAGCAGCTTCCTCGTTTTACTTTTGTTGCCTTTAAGAGGTTACTTCCAGGACAGCACTGCTCTTCAGTCTGTGATAGCTCAAGTCAGAAACTGAATGTGGGAAATGCGAAATCTATTGTGGTCTATTTTTCTATGTGACAGTTGTTCCTATTTTGTGTTTATTTCTCCTTTAATGAGGATACAACTTTCATCCAGGGAGATGTATGGGTCACTTGTAAGTGCACTTAAATACACTAAGGCACTTCACCAGCTGGAAATTGTGACTTGTAGTTGAATTATTTTTGAACAGCGAATGGTTTTCCTTTTGACATATTTTAATATACTTGCACACTGAGAACAAGAGTGGGTGAACAGAAAACAGACTGTTTTATTAACCCAGCAGTCACCTTTGAGGTTTGTACATGTCCACTTTTTTTCTTGCCTTTGTACATAATCCCAAGAGACTGGTACCTGGCTTTGCTCAGAATAACAAAGTCAGGCACAAATCTCCAAACACAATTGTTAGCTGAATGCCAACTGTTTCTTCTCATCTTTTTTTTTAACTTGAACATTAAGAATTGTATCTTTATGGGTGAACCATAACCATTAAAGAATGAGTTTGTTTTTCTATTTCAGGTGCTTCCCCTATCATTTGCTAGATTTATTTTATAACATGGAATATCCAGTGATAAAAGAAAATAATTTTTTGTATGTATTTTGCAGTGCTCCTTTTTTTCGAATCCACTAATAGTGAGAAGAAAAGAAGAAAAATATGTTACAAGCTTTAACTGGACTCCAATTTCAGCTGAAAGAACAATTAGGAGAAAAAGAGAGGAGACTGCAACTCAGCCAGGAAACCAGAGCTCAGCATACAGAGTTCCACATGCAGTTTTCATGCAAACCAGTGTTTCATAGACTTTTTCCAGTAAGACCAAAAATTTCTACAAGTCAATTACCATACTTTTCCAAGGTATATATCTATATCTATATATATGTATATATACATAACTGTAATTTCTACATAAAGATAGTAGGTAACTACCTCTAAAAAATCCATGTATTTTAATTGTACTCAAAAGTTGAAGAAAAAATAAGAATAAAAATTCACAGTAAGTGACTCATTTAACAGTATAGACATATTAGAGCAACAAAGCTTTCAAAGTACATACTTTTCTCTTTCTTGTCATCATCATTATTATTCATATCATCTTGTTAATAACACTACTTGATATTTTGGAGTACTTTAAACTTTACAAAGGAGATTTATATCATCTCTTTGGCTATTGAAACCAATCAGTGAAGTGTGCCATATGAGATTATTAACAGTTATACATTTTTAAAAAGCATGCCAAGACTTATAAAACACAGAAAAGTGGTGTGGTATATAGGAAGGACATGTTCTTTAAGTTAGAATTCTGAGTCTGCTTTGCTGGCTTTATGATATTGGGCCTTATATAGCATTCCTTTGTTGAGTTATTCAGTATAAAGGATAAGAGTTGTGCCAAAGAGTGGTTATGAAGTTTGAAGATTACTTTTTGTACAGAATCTATCACAGTGTATGTAGGTAGCAAACATATTTTAGATGGAATTTTTGTACTGAGACAGGGAGTTAGGGTAGAAATCTTTGAGGGCAAACACTGTAAGGACATGATCTTACGGTTAGTGACTTATTCCAGGTAGCACACCTAGTAAGTGGCAGAAGCAAGACATAAACTCATGTGTTATGCTCTCAGTACTCTTCTGGGTTTCAGTTTAACTTAAATACTACAGTTCAGCACCTGCTTTTGACCAAATCCTTGAGCTATACATGTAGGGCCCAAATATGGAAAAGAGAGAATATTTTTATGAAAGTTTTATAATATAAAAGGGGAAATAAATAAATACAATGAAAGAAAAGTATGGTGGATAGTATTGTTCATGGGTTTGATGATGTAAAGGAAGGCTTTATTATGGTGGGGGCATTTGATTTGGTCCTAAAAGTATTGCTACATCCATTCTCAGGAAATAGCTATAATACTTGTACTTGCTTTAGCTTTCATATTATACTTATTCTTAAAAAATAAGATTATTCCATTAACCTCTAGTAAGCTTTCAATAAATAACAATTTTATTTATTGTAAGTTAAGCTTTCAAAAAAATCATTGTTTCTTAATCAGTATGTTTTGCTTATAATTATTTCTGACTTTATTACATTTTTCATTCTAGTCCTTGCAGTTATCTTTTCCAAGATATGTTTAAGCAAGTAGGCTTTTAGTGGAGAATCACCTAAGATACTGAGTTCTATAATCTTCGTATTCTTAGGATCCTCCTCATTATCTTCACATACTCATTATCAAAAAACACATTTTTAGCACTTATTAAACAAGTGCTGTGGGACAGGAATCATTCTAAGCATTTTATTTATATACATTATTCTAATTTTTCAGTAATGCAGTACAGTAGCTGTAAGCCTCATTTTGCAGACAGTGAGCTAAGGCTCAGAGATTTTAAGAAATTATAACAAAATTGCATAACTAGCAAAAGTGTTATTGTTCTTTGATTATGACAATGCTGGAATTTATCCACCTTGTTGGGTTTTCCCACTTTCTCACTATCTTTATTATTGAAAACTCTGGCAATTACCAGTAAGAATACCAGTTTGAAGTAGATTAAGCCACAGAGAGAATTTGTTGGTTGCTATTATGAGAAAGGAGAGCTGATATCAAGGGATACTAGAACCAGAACTTCAAATACTAAGAAGGTCTCTATATCTCGTCTGTGCTTCTCTCTGTATACTGCCTTTGTTCTCCGACCAGTTTCTCCTTGCAGCAAACTGTGTAGGCTTCAGTCCCTCCAGGCTCACATCCTCACAGCTTGCCCTTGAGGTAAATGGGGACTTACCTTATTCAGCTCCAGTGTGAAATATTCCAGGGAAGATTTGCTGGGATCCTATGTCCACCCCATGACCTGGTCATTATGACCAAGATGGTGGGTGCCATTCTCAGTTTTTATTTCAGAATTGGAGGGGAAAGGGAATTGTACAGACATGGCCTCCCAGAAATTTCCATGAGCCAGACAGTTATCTCAATTTGTGGCTATTGACACTGGTCATTATGAGACCTGTTTTCACTGCCTTAGTAAAGTCTCCACCATTTAACACCCTCGGTGATTTTATCTCTTTAATCACCATCTGCAGGATGGAGGCGTTTAGGCTACTTTTGTCCATTAAGCCAAATTCTGTCAAGTTTGGTTGGAACATCTGAAGTTGACTTGACCCAGATATATTCTCTAAATCTTAAACTTTTGTATTTATCTAAGGTAGAAAATTCTGTTTCTGATGGTGAACAAGATCAGCCTATAAAATTAAAAGAAATAAAAATTCATATGTGATGAATAGTTTTCAGACTCTGTAGAAGGGATATGTGGACAGACACAAAGTGTGCACTTGGTCAGCCCTGTCTTTGGTTAGCATGTGTCAGGATTTCAGAGCCTGATCAAAACTGTGGGATGTGATAAGAATTAAATTTCTGGGTTTAAAAGCTGAGGACCAGATTCCTGGCTGCAGTGAATTTATGACAGTACTGCCCACTTTGAAACTCTGTTTGAAGTCAACAGACAGCTCACACTTGTGACTTTTTAAGTGTTGAGGCACAGTGCTGGAAATGTTCTAAGCCTTAGAGACTCTTACTGCAATAGGTACATTTTAAATGCTATGACACTTCTTGATTAACACACTGTAATGTGTTTCAATAAACATTTACTAATTTATTTTAAAGAAAGAAATTAAGCTGTTTTAGAATATATTTAATAGAGGTGTTCTTTATTCAACAGAACATTTCTTTCTAAGCACATATCATGTGCCAGCCTTGTGTTGAATGTGAATAGAGATCCTCTATGTGGAAAGCTGTATCTTCTTGGAGTGTCTAATTTAATTTTTTTGATAATGTGGGAGAGGTAGAAAATTATGACGAAAATGCAGCCCTTTTGTTTCCTATAATAATTTCAATTTTTTTTTCTTGAATTCCCCATCACCCTCTCAACAAATTTTACTAGGGAACAGAGGGTGGCAAGAAATGGGGAGAAGGAGTTGGCTAACTGGAGAGAGGATAATGGGATAAAAATTTAACTTTCCAGTTAAATGTCCCAAAGACTTTCAGTTTAAAGTGGTTGCTTTAAAGTTAAATCTGTCTCTTTTTGGTGAACACTCAGACTTTTGTGGATATGAAGCAAAGCTCACATGTCCTTATGTCCTCTGGCCTGGATGGGTCCCTCCGAGCTGCTTCTTGCTCTTCCTGACCACAGGGGTTTCTGCCAGCATCCACTGCTAATCTGTGGCTACGGCGATTCACAGAGTATTATCTCGGCAGCGTCAGCGGTCAGTGCCAATGGACTGGGGGCCCCAACCACAGAGCCGAGGCTGAACTCTGATCTTTGCTACCCCCTATCCACTGGGAGCCTGAAGGAATATTTGTCAAGTCACCACTTCTGGACATACTGAGGCCACTCAATGCTGTCAGAATTGTAAATGGGAAAAGGGACAAAAGCTCTTCTTGTTTATGTTTCTTCCTCTCTCTACTGGGATTTTGTTCTTTTGAAAACTCTCCGCTGCGTACATATTAATGGTTTGTCCCGGAGTAGGGAACCAGGATGTTCCCTACTCCAGGACAGGGAACCAGCCTACTCCGGAGTAGGGAACCAGCCTGGATGTCTGTCATCTGGTCTCACTTTGACCTCATTCTATAATTTTTTTTTGGAAGAAGCATATTACTTCTCCTTGGTCTGCTAGGAACTCCCTCCGTCTTCCTTTTTCTAGCATTGGCGTTCACCTTTACTTTTCTGTGGGGTCATAGAGCTGGAGAGCTGCAGGGAATGGAGTTGGGATACAGAAAAGGAAAAATACTGATAGATCTAATTAAGGATATTAGCCCTGATACAGAGGTAAAACTCATCAAACAAGAGAAGGCAGTAGAAAAAAAAATAATCACAGATTCAGTTGTTACATCTTCCATGCTTGGATCTCATTTTCTATTAATAGTTGTACTTTGGGTGTTCTAAATTTATTAAATAACCTGTAGGATTTGGTCATCTCTTCCAGATATGTCTCATTTACATTTATGCTGAGCACCCTTATGAAGTCTTTTAATTCAAAGATCTCTTAAAACCATAGATTTTTATAAAACTTGCATCAAAAGAAAAAAAAAGGAATTTATATCAGGTGACCTGTATAGTGTACCTTACATAGTTTGAAAGTCCCTCTCTCTGCCTCTAGAGTTGATAAAAGGGATAGAAATTAGAGAAACTGTAAAGCTGAAAAAGTGACAACTATGCATTATTTGTAAAAAAAAATTTTTTCGTGACCAGAATGAAGACATTTTTCCCCTGAAGTTTCCTCTTGTTATAAATATGAGGAATGCATGGTTCAGACCTGAGCTGAAGTTATTACTTTTTGATAATAAGTAATGGATGGGCTGAAATGGTGGCTGTGCTTATGCTAAGTTCCTTCAATTTATAATCAACACCATAATCAAGAAGCCTAAAGAAGTCACCTAATCCCATTGTGTTGTCTGAATAACATATATTATATATCTGAGACTCATAGCATCTAATACCCTGTGAAATAGCTTTATAGCCCAAGAGCTTACTAATGGAGGAAAATGGCTCACAGAAACTGAGTGGAATTAGAGTGGGAGTCACCTGTTCTCTTAGTGTCCTCAAGTATAAGGTAGTCTGGCACTGTAATTCTTATTAATCAATACCTGTGTCTTAGGGTCTGTCTTGATTTTAGGTAATGAAACAGAGAGAATTATACAACCTTCTGGGTAATATATTGCAGCATTCAGAGGAGTTAGAATGTTAATGTTCTCCCACTTCTTCACTATTATTGACCTGTAATTTTATTGTAATTTCCTTTTACTTATCTTGAAACATAGAAAATTGGTCACCTGTAACTCATAATCATCTTCTGTAAATGTAAAGACTGTTGTCCATTTTCAACTTTTCCTTGTATTCCTCCTTTTTTGGAGGCTTTTAGTAATTTATTATAACCAATAGTGACCTCTTTAAATTTCTTGCATTTACTTGAAAAAGCATCATGGCATTGATCAAAAAATATTTCTTTAGACTTTAAAAATAATATGTACTCAACAAATAACTTTGTTTTGCTAATTTTAATGACAAAATGGCTCTCTTCATTTTCAATTATGTTTTAAGTATGTAAGTCCAGATATACAGATTCTAATTATTTCTTGTAGCTGTCACAAAATGAATAACAGTGTCTATAAATGTTAACTGACCCTGTGAGTAAAATTTCAGACATAGATAATTCAGAAAAACAGGAATAGTAAACATTCCCATTCCAAATTACATTTTGAATATTAATACATAACTATATAAAGTAAGGAATTTAGTTTGAGATTTAAGGAAATGTCATGTCTTGGTAATTTTTAAATTATTTTTCTCACTAGATTCAACAATTCCCAATCCCTTCTGTTGTCTTTTCAATTTTTTAGAGTTTAGGTTAAAGTCATTTTTTTTCTACAACTTTTTTTGGAGATCTGCCCATTCTGACTACTCTGCACATGGCGTAAGCAGCAGCTTTGGCAGAACCACTTTTCACTTTCTGGTGGCCTTATCTGAGAGAAAACAAACTTTCCATTTTGTCTTGGTTGGATCTAAGTTGCAGCAGTTTCCCTTTGTTCACCTTTGTAGAGACCTATTCCCATTTCCTGCTCTGCTTCCCCTGGGGCTCTGGATGTTCCTTTCTGTTTTCTTTAGCTGTTCTACTTCTGGCCCCTCCCTGAAAGTGTTCCACCGCATTCCAGATACTCATTATCAGCATGGCTGTCTTATTTTCTATGCAGTCCTTCAAAGTATCTGAAAATACCTAACCTATTATGCCAGCGTTTTTGTTGTTGTTGCTTATTTGTTTATTGGTTAATTGGCTCACTCATTGAAAATGAAAGCTGCATGGGAGAAGGGGCCTTGTCTGTCTTATTTATAGGTGCAGGTCTGGCAACTAGAACACAGTAGGTGCTTAAAAAATAGTTGGTGAGCAAATGGCTTTCCTTAAAACTGTTCTTGAGATTCTTTGCTTCTGACTTTTCACACCATTCCAGGCAAATTTATCCACTACTGCTGCTTCAATAAATGCAAATATTAATAACCTACAAATATTCATCTCCAGTTTATAGCTATTCTCTGAGCTACACATCCAAGTATCCAACTGCTTCTACTTAGATGCCTCTTCAAATTCAATATGGCCTGAACTATGGTAAGTAGGAAGCTAGTGTTCCTAATGCTTTTATAAAATAAAGCAAAATGAAGACCTTGCTTGTTCGTTGGTGTTTTGAACTTCATAGCTGGAATACTTATCCATGCACTTGCTCAAGCCTTAAAATGGGGGTCATCCTTTCATCTTTTCTCTCCTTGATTTCTGTTACTACAAAATCTTGTTGAGTCTCCCTTATAAATAGTTCTCAAATCTACCTACTTTCCTTTATTGCTGCTGCACCTACCCTAGTCAAGGTCATTATCATTTTTCATCTGTATCCCTACAATGTTCCACATCGGTGTCTTTGCTTCCAGTCTTGTTTGTATCCCATCTTTCTCCACCACGTATCCCCAGACATCAGTCACCATGTAAAAGTGACTATGGGGCCCTTCTCCCAAACAAGCAAACACACCAACAAAACCATTGCAATGGTTTCTTATTCCCTTTAGGATAAAGCCTAACTCCTTAAATTGGCTGGAATGGGGTATTAAATCCTTACCCATTCTACCTTTTTTGCTTTGAATACTGAGAAAAGTGAATAAATTGCATGGTTGGTCATTATTCCCCCTACATTATACTTTTCTCAGCTGGTCTATAGCCAGAAGCCAGATAGAAAACTTTGAGATCATATTCTCCAAAAAGGACCTTGTATCCTGTTTTTCCATATTAATAATTGAGGGTTGATTATTAAACTTTGAAAACAAAGGAATGTGTGATAGAATTAATACCTTATGATAAAAATTAAAGAACTTCTCCAATGTTAAAAGACCATACAAAGGGATACTAGTAGGTAAAGCTTAGGGTTTTCCTTAAGAATCATCTCTGAATCATCTCCAACATATGAACAAATGTTTAGTTCAATCTGTTTACAGGTATTACTGAATGACAAAATTATTTTTGTCTAGAAACTTTCAAAGCAGTTATTTACTTGTGTCCCATTATGGACACAGAATACTATCGATAATGCCCTCAGACATTTTCTAATTCTGAGATACGACTTAATGCCTTTTAATAATTTACAGTATATTCATTATTGTCCCCCCACCGCCAGCTACCTCCAAGCTCTTTTCTGTCATCAATGCTATTTTAAAAGTGAAAATTCCTTTTTTTTTGGTTTTTGTGAACAAAAACACCCCTCCTCTTTCTCTAATTAATTATTTAAATAGCCAATCAAGTCTGCTATTGGAGCAAATAGTTAAAATATTTTTAAAACTTTAATCCATAAACTGTGTAAAGTGTGAAAGCAACATATATGTTGAACTTATTTAAAATTGTTACTTTCTGATTCTACCTTCATCTTTTCTTCCATTATAGTGTGAGCATATCGCAATCGCCTTCTCTTTTTTCACTGTTATTAACTTCTCCCCTTTTATCAGAAAAAGGATCTTGCTTTCTTTGATGCTCTTATTGATATTTAAAAGGACTTTTCTCCCTCCCTTGCTGTCTCTCTCAAGCAAGTCCCATTTCCATTGTCCTTTGTCATTCATTGTCAGTCTTTGTGTCCATCCTCTTATCACAGCCTAGTTTTTTCCTTTTTCTTTTTTTGGGGGGGTGTATGTGAAAGTGGGGGACATTGGTGTTGGGAGTCTCATATTAGTTTCAGGCCTTAAGTAAAATGCAATTATTTTCAAATGGGAATTGCATTTATACCAAAAAGACAAGGCTTCTTTGTTTCAATAAATTGGAGCCTCACGCAACTCATACTCAGTTAAAGAAATTTTAAAATAGAACTTCTAAATAACTAATAACTGGAAAATCCTGATTTGGGGCTTTAATCACTGAAGATATGAAAGGACATTTGCTTCTGTCTTCCCAACTGGCTTTTACACATGCATTTCGGGCTCACTATGCTCTTGTTCTTTCTTTTATCTATGCCCATCTGCTTGTATGGTATGTTCTCACCCTAACATATTTTGAGACCCTTGCCATAGGGCAGAAGTGCCAAGCAATTATTTGTTGAGGTAGATAGCCTACACAATACTGTAAGTGACATCTGTTCTGTAGGAAATCCCTCCCCTGTGGCAGCAGTGTCATATTGGCAGCTCATAGGAATATTGGAATTGACATACTGGGACAATTGAATGTTTCATCTTATCCTGAATTCTCACTCAGAAAGAATCTGATACCAGATGCTTTAGAGGGCCATGTAACCCCCTGACTCTCTCTGTTGTTCACTTTACACCTATGGTAATTGGCAATACTATACTATGGGGAAAATTTCTCCCTGACCCCAGCTGGTAACCAAATTATGCCCTAAAGCATGAAGATTGGCATACTTTAAAGTTTATTGCAGCTAAGATGGCGAAAACTGGAGTATTTTTCATATTAATGTGCTTACTAGATTGTTTGACCTAAATAATAGTTTGAATAATAAATTCCACAAATTACTCTTAATAACTTATGATTTGGCAAAATTATAATGACAGATGAACATCTTAATCCTTTGAGACTGCTGATCCCCATGTTTGGCAATTGGTTTTCTCTTTTAAACTATTTCAAACAGATGATAAGAAAAATAGTCCACAGTCTGTGATGATTTAAGGATTGAATCTGCGTGTAAAGGTATATTTAATAAAACATATTAATTGGTTCTGAGTAAACTGAATTTATTGGTTTTTAGCCATTTGATGTTCAAAAGGTGGGCAGAAATTGGAGCCATAATCATCACTGGTAAATTAGAAATACAATATATAAGGTAGGTTCTGTATAAATCCACACTGAATACCATCTACACTGACACTGTTACTCTCTTCAGTGGTCCTCAGTATATCATAAACATTTCAGATTCA
Organism: Avahi laniger; assembly: GCA_963575035.1. Classification (NCBI taxonomy): domain Eukaryota; kingdom Metazoa; phylum Chordata; class Mammalia; order Primates; family Indriidae; genus Avahi; species Avahi laniger. Next base: position 34,128 of record CAUYSK010016452.1, on the reverse strand, counting down.
AAAAAATTAGAATGGTATAATTATGAAAGGTTTTTTAAATTAAAGGTTGAAATGAAAGCACTCAACTACACAATTAGATAAACCCATTTATTTAGATTTATATTTAAGTAAAATTAAACATTTAGTAATAATAAGCTATCTCAGTATGTTTTGTTGCAATACAAACTACTATGAAAATCAGTGATCTAAAATAACTTTTTTACCTCTTCATGATTCCCTGAGTTAGTGATATGAGCTGGGTTCATTTCAGAGGTTCTTTTGCCGCCCATTCTACAACTTGTAGGGTGACTGTCCTGGAGATGGATAGTCTAAAACAACCTCAATCAAAAGTCTTGTTGTTGTTGCTGGCTGTTGGCTGGGCCATGTGTCTCTAGCAGAATGGCTTGGCTTCTTCACATGTGGATCTAAAAGCTGGGAAAAGGGGGCCAGCCCTAACATGGATCTTATTTTAAGTTTCTTCTCGCATGATGTCTCGTTAGCCAAGTCAGCATGGCTAAGCTCAGAGTTAGTGTGGGAAAAGACAACCTCATGGAGTGGATACAGGGAGGTATGATTCATTGTGTGCTCTGACTACAATAATCTATTAATACCACATATTGCTATTCAGGATTATCAGATGGGAAAACCTTACTTTCCTGATTATTTAACATTATACAGCTGTTACTAGAACATCGTGCTGAATTCTGTAAATCTGCATGAGAAAAGAATTGTGTAAACAACATAAAGATCAGTGAAACTAATTTCTTACTCTATCAGTCTCTCTCTATATATTTTAGTTACAAATCCTTTGTAGGATACATGGTTTGTAACTAAAACATAGATACGAACTACCTTTTGTTTGTATCTATTTTTTGCCAGTCTATCTTTTTATTCTTTTAACAGGATCTTTCAAAGAGAAAACATTTTAATTTTTAATAAGTCCAATTTACCAATTATTTCTTTCATGGATTGTGATTTTGATGTCATGTTTAAGAACTCTTTTTATACATTGCTAGATTCAATTTGCTAATATTTTGTTGAGAATTTTTGCATCTAAATCTATGAAAGATATTGACCTTAATTTTCTTTCTTTCTTTTATTTATTTTTTCTGGTTTTAGTATCAGAGTGATACTTACTCATAAAATAAGCTTGGATGTATTAGTTTCTCTTTCATTTTCTGGAAAAGTTTGTGTAGCGTTGGCACCAATTCTTATTTAATGTTTAATAGATTTCTCCATTGAGGTTATCTGGGCCTACAGATTTATTTATTGTAAGTTTTTAAATTACAAATTCAATTACTTTAACAATTCTAGAGTATTAAAATCCACAATTAAAATAGCAGATTTGTCTATTTTTCTTTTAGTTCCTTCAGTTCTTATTTTATGTAATTTGATGCACTATTGTTTGGTGCATATACATGTTGGATTACTACACCTTGGTGGATTCACTCTTTCATTATTATGTAATATCTTTCTTTTTTGGGCTAAGTTTCTTTTTTCAGAAGTCTACTTTATGGGATATTGATATAGCCACTCTTGCTATTTAAAAAAACTAATGTTTGCATTATATTTTTTCCTATCCATTTAATCTGCTTATGTTATTATGCGTGTGGCATGTTTCTTATAAACAGCATAAAATTTGATCATGTTTTTATTCACCATGCTGATCTTTGTCTTTCAACTGAGTCATCAGTTAAAAGTAATGTAACTATTGATATGTTAGGAGTTAAGTCTTCCACTTTATTATTTTTTTGTTTTTTCACTCTCTTTTTCCTTTTCTTTATTTTATGTAGATTACTTGAACTTTTTTTAGAGTTTCATTTTTATTTATTTATGCTATTTCTGAGTATATATCATTATAAACATACATTTTTAGTGGTTGCTTTAAGTATTACATTATAGTAGTCCCCACTTATTCACAATTTTGTTTTCTGTAGTTTCAGTTGCTTATGGTCAACCATGTTCCAAAATATTTAATAGAAAATTCCAGAAATAAATAATTCATAAGTTTTAAGTAGTGTGATGCAATCTCATGCCATCCTGCTCCATCCCACATGAGATGTGAATCAGCATTTTGTTCATCATCTCTATGCTGCATGAGCTACCTGCCCATTAGTCCCTTAACCATCTTGATTAACAGATTGACCTTCACTGTATCACAGTGCTTGTGTTCAAGCAGCCCTTATTTTACTTAACAATGGCCTCCAAGTGCAAGAGTAGTGATGCTGACATATTGTTATAATCATTTTATTTTATTATTAGTTATTGTTGTTAATCATTTACTGTGACTAATTTATAGATTAAACTTTACCATAGGTATGTCTATATAGGGAAAACCATATTATATATAGGGTTTGGTACTATTGTGGTCTCAGGCATTCACTGGGGATCTTGGAACATGTCCTTCCATGAATAAGAAGGGACTACTAAATTCATATATCTACTGTTATAGTCTACATACTTCATAATCTACTGGGATTGACATTTTACCACTTCGAGTAAAGTATAGAAAATTGACTTCCATTTAGATTCCTTTGCCCTGCCCGCTTTTTAAAATTATAATTATTTTAATTAGTTTTCTATATATGTTGAGCATACCTGAAAAGGCATTATAGTTTTTGCTTAAACCATCAAACATGATTTTAAAAACTCATGAGGAAAGAACTCTTAAAACTCAACAATAAGAAAACAACCCAATTTAAAAATGGGCAAAAGATCTGAACAGATAACTCACCGAAGAAGATATACACATGGAAAATAAGCATATGAGAAGATTCTCAACATCATATGTCAGTAAGAAATTGCAAATTAAAATGACAATGAGATATTACTATGTACCTATTAGAATGGCTGAAATCTAAAATACTGCAAATACCAAATGCTGGCAAGAATCCACCTATTCTAAACTTCCTTTTTTCTTTCTTTCTTTTATCTTTGGAGGGAGAAATTGGGTTTAATTTGTTTATCAGATGAAAGAGACATTCATGACACATCATGCTTATTTAAAATATGAGACTATTTTGACAATATGGTAATATGGTAATAGCAATATAAAAATGAAGCAACACTAAGAGATTTTATAAAGAAAGTTAGCATATGTGAGTAGTTATGTGTGGGGGGGGCAGGAAGGGAGAGTTTATGTTGGCTGAGCCCATAAGAGAGTAGACATTTAAGTCAAAGTGCCTGGGAAATAGTACTATGAGAATCACTGAAGAAGAAATCTTTAGTTGGTAGAGGGAAATGTAAGTTACACATAAGACACGTTAAGTTTGTGTTTAGGATAGGGCAGTAAAAGTAAGTAGTTAGTAGTTATTTGGATTAGACTTTAGAAGAGGAACCACATTTAATGCATAGACTTGGCAATCAGTTGCAGATGCAATAGATGAATCCAAGAGAAAGAAGTATGATAGGTGCAGGCTAGAATCTTGGAATATACTCACAATTTGGAAGGAGGAGAGGAAAGGTTGAGAGTGAAGAAAGAAAATAATGCAATATAATGGAGGTCAAAGCAAGACATATTCAGGAAAGAAGAGCTCATCCAAAGACTGCAGAAAAAAGAATCAAAGGAAATGTGTAATCTCTAAAGGTCACTGGACTGTGGAGATCATAACTGGCCTTTGAAAGTGTCACAGTTTCAAAAAGATTTAGGGACAGAAAGCCACATTACAAAATATTAATGAGTAACTTTAGAGTATAAAAGACTACTTTAGTAGTGAAAGGGGGAAAGGGAAACTGATGATAGTTTCAGGGTACATCATGGTTAAATCTTAGGGATAGAACCATAATTTACATAATCTATAGCATTTGCATTAGTCACATACATTAGCTATTATTTGATATTGCATATAAAAGTTTGGGGTTTGACATATTTATGCGGGTGTGTGTGTGTGCATGCTCATATGTACATGCCTGTGCTTACATGTGGGCTATAATGTCACCTTCTCACCCATGCATGCATCTACCCCTAAACACAAATACTTATTTTTGCTTTGTTTTTGTGGTTGATATACTACTGGAAATGTTTTTCATTTTCAATAAAACAGAAAAACTTCATGGAAAAAATGTATTTTAAGGTGAGTTAAGGCAACGAAGTTTTGAAAATTCAGTGGTTTTATGGCCAAATATTAGACTGCATTCTGAAAAGGTCAGACTCTGAAAGGGATATTAAGTAACCAACTCTGTATTATAAATTTTGTAAATCTTGGATACCATTTTAATGATGCCTTTGCAAGTGGGTATTACACCTGTTAATTAAAGTTGAAAAAATAACCAACATCCTCATTATTAGTATCTATAAGTAGCAATTCATCTGCTGAGTATCCCAGGCATATATATTTAAAACACAATGTGCTACATAAAATCAGTGATCCTAAGTTCAATTAGCATCAAATGGGAGTTAGAAGTTTAACTTCATTTTACAGTATAAAGGTTAGGTGTGCTGAGCTCATTCCGCAATACTGGTGAACAGTAAATTGACCATTGAATAAAAAGTAAGAGTAGAGGAAAACCATCTATAAATTGAGTAATCTGTAAGGACACTACATCCCAATGAAAATGTACTCTTATTTTAAATTTTTAAATACATTTGTCATTACATGGTAGTACTTATGTGAAGCTAAAACCTAAAGTCTAGTCTAGACCTAGGCATAATACGAAAAAAGTAATCACATTAACAGCAGTTGGTCTCACCCATCTGACTTCAAACCAATTCTGACTTTTATTACGGTGTTCGGGTTACCAGATGCTGGGGGCAAATTCTCTGTAGTGTTTATGATCTTACACCTAGGAATCAAGATTATTTATGTCATTTTCTACCTCCTTAATGTATTTAAAACCACCTCATGTTATTTTGTTGGTGTCTTAGTGGTTGCTATACTTGTCCTGTCTGCTTTGAAATTTTTTTTGTGGTTTTTGTTTTTGTAAACTCAACTCACTTTTATAATAAATCTTGTCAAATTTATACAGCCTAGGGAATAATGAAAAATGATACAAAACAACAAAACCTTATGGACAAAAGTTTTGCAAACCACCTTTAAAAAGTTGATATCTCAGGTAGACAAGTGAAAATTACCACATTTCTGTCACTGATTGTTTCGTGGATCAGGTTATATCTATACAAACTTTTAAAGCCTGCATTTCCCCCCAAAGGATATCCACCTATGAATATATTTTCCTAACATACACTTAGATCTTCCTTTCCCGATCAGAGCTTTGGAAATCAATGATGTTCTAATAGTTGGAAAACAAATAAGGATTTTTCTATAAAAAAGTGAGAGATTATTTTAGGTATAACAAATGTGAGAAAAAATATGAAATATGAAATCACAAAGAATATGCATTTGGTAAGACCATAGTGAAAAGTGATAAAATTAAACAAATAAAGGAAAAAAAAAGCAAACACATTATAAAACCATTTAACAGGGTAAGTTACATATTAAACTGTGGAGCATGTACATTTAATCTTCAGAATTTAAAGCCTCAAATTCTGCATTCTTTATTTTCCTCCTAGAGTTCTTTCTTGCACATTTTGTTGCCTTGTGTCTTTATGATTCCTCTTCTTCATATGTGTGCCCTTAAAAAATTTGCTTTCTCTTAAAAAACAATAAAAATGAAGACCTCTCCTGTACACTGTATCTGTAGATTTTTCTTTTACTTTCCATTTTTTCAAGCATATATATTCTATAGACCACACTGCAGAGTTCACGTGTCTTACCATGGTTTCATGGCTGTCATGCCTTGTCTTTTACTAGGAAATTTTCCCTTGAGGACAAGGCCCAAGTCTACTGCTTTCTTTGAAACTTCAAAGTACTCAGTCTGCTGATGTGTTAACTCAATAGATACTCAGTAAACGTTAATTGGTTGAATAAATGAACCAATGAAAGGGATGCAAATTCTTTTACGTTTGTTAAGAATAATTCATCTATTCTTCCTTAGGACTGGTTTCAATTGCTGTATGGGCATTTGGGCATTTGTTGGGGCCTTTTGCTAATTTAACTTGAATTTTGTTATAAAGCCCATGGAAGGTGACTAGTTAACTAATAATGATCAGACTCAGCTCTACAGTATATTTTTTGGTCATAGGATTAAAGATCTAATCTGACAAATAGTCAATTACTCATTGACTACTGAGGTGACATATGTTTTCTACTTTATTTTTTTTTAATATGGGTAAAAGGAGCATTAATAATCATCACAGAAATCTGCCTTGTTCAGTTGGTAAAGATTGCCCAACTCAAACAAATTAATTAAATTTATTAATATGGTGAGCATCATCTTTAGCCATGGCGAGATTTTAAGCCTGTTAGAATACTAGCAACAAAGAGGGTACATTTAATAAAACTTTAATTTATATATATACATATCAATCTTTCTTTTTAAATTTTGGGTGTTAAAACTTCACCATAATGAAAAACAATATTTAGTTGAAAAGTGACACGATAAAATATCTGATTATACTTATTTTTCCTCAGGTAACATTTATTTTAGAATTAATGGGATACATGAAAGATGTATTTGCCAAAATTTTTGTCTATTTAAGTCTGCAATTCCAAAGCAGTGTTTTAATCCTATTAAACCTAATTGAATGGAGTCTGCAAGCTTTGTCAGTTAGGTGAAGTTCAAGTTGTAACTAGTATTAAAGGAATAGATATATAAGAACCAAACAGTAACACCTAACCATTTATTCTTTCCACTTGAACCTTAAAGTAGTGTGGAAAGAGCACTTTAGAGGAAGTCATTGGAGACACTGGGATGAAATCTGATCTCTAAAAGGACAATTAGATTAAAAAAAAAGATACCCGTGTTTGGAAGATTAAATTTTGTCTTTATGGAAGATCTAGTAGCTCTACTGCAGACAAAGGTCTGACAGCGTTTTCATTAAAACACCACTTTGCAGAGCAGACACCTTCACTGTTAGAATTTGCTCCGGGCTAAAGTTGGCATCAAGATTCTAGCCCAGAAGCTATTTTGTTTGAGAGATTCAGTCTGGCCAGTTTAACTTATTGGTTAAAGGGGATGAATAATATATGTGTCCTGTTGCTTTTTTTTTTTCTTTTTTAGTGTAGTTACCAAATTTTAGATAGCATTTGCAAATGGACATTTTTTTTTCTATACAACTAAACCGACACATGTTTATAAACAGAGGAGTTTGGAACGATGCACATTTTCAATCTTGGATGATTTTGTAAATTAAATTAAGAGATTTGAGTTCTCATTTAATTTAATTTATTTTTTTCAAAAATATATCATGTTGAAGATGTTTCTCCATTTAGAGTGTAACTAACTCATTACTGACATCTATTTGGAAGCCAAATATCTTTGTTCTTATAGGATCTTGAGTCTCCATTTTTATTCTCTCATGAAAAGATTTTGTAAGTAAAGAATGTTGATTTTCTAATGGTAAGGGCATTACAAATGTTTACGAATTGCCTGTATTAAGATTACCTATCCTGTTAGTGATGACCTAAGTGGCATAAAAGCAAATTGGGGGGAAACATAATCTTAAACTTTTATATGAAAGGCAGAATTAGCAACTTGTTTCACCATTTATGCAGCATTTGCTTTTATTTAGGTTCTTATATCCTTTAATAGTAATCTCAACAATTGAAAGCTTTGTATAGTCTCATTTATGAGGTTTCAGTAAGGAGACCACTCTTGATGCTAGTGTTCTTTCTCACTGGTATTAAATGTTCTTCACACAATTCTGATGCATATAATGAATTTCCCTGGAGAATTCTTTTATGCATAAGAAATTAGAGGAAAAGTATTTCTTGTGTTTTTTTAAGTCTAAAACTTTTGTATCTACTCAGTACTTTTTTTTCTTTTTTTATTTCAAAGTATTATGGAAGTGCAAACGCTTTGGTTACATAAATTACCTTTACACATCAGAGTCATAGCTATAAGTGTGCCCGTCCTCCAGAGAGTGTGCACCACATTTGTTAGGTGTGAATTTACCGATCCCCTTCTCCTCTCTCCTACCTGCCTGATACCCTATGAATGTTACTTCCCATATATGCACATTAGTGTTGATCGATTAGTACCAATTTAACGGTGAATACTTTTTAAGGAGTTTTATACGTATATTGACTCAATTCACCTATACAATAACCCTGAGAGGTGGATACTGTTCTCATTCCTATTTTATATGTAAAGAAACTGAGGAACACAAATGGTCATCATCTTGTCTCATTCTATTGTTCCAATTATTCCACAAATATTAGCTGACTCCTACCATGTACTCAGTTTTGGAGATGTGTCAGCGATTAAGGCTGTTCCTGTTATCAGAGAGCTGTCAGTCTAATTGAGACAACAGTGAAAAGAGAGAGAATTACAATAAACTATGAGCATTTCTATAATAAGGGTCAGCATAGACTTCTACAGCAACATGGAGGGTGAAGGTGGAGTGGCTGTCCAATCCATTCTTTGAGAAGGCTGGAAAATGCTTTCCAAATAATTTATTCCTAGGCTGGTGACAGAGAAGCAGTTAGACTGGAATAGCAGGGGCAAGGAAAAAGCACTGGGCACAGGAAACAGCAAGTGCAACAGCTCTGAGATGAGAGAGATCATGTAGAGCTTGACAACCAAGTCCTGTGAAGAACGGTGAAGAAATAAGTTACCTATTTATCTCAGAGATTAGACTTAAAAGGAATTATGATAGCAAGTATTTTTGAAGGATTGTTCTATGGAGAGAATAATCTTATTCCAGATTATTCCCAAAGGAAGGTTGACTAACAGAAGTTAACATGTAGGAGTGAGAATGTGGTGGTTTACACTTTTAGAATAAAAATAATCCTTCCAGCTGTAAGATTGATCCAACAACAGAATGTGTTCGAGATCCCTGTTACTGGAGGCATTTAATTACAGGTTGGGAGATTTTTTCTTTTTCATGAATACTAGAAAGTTATTTTTTTTTTCTTTCTCCCATTGGGAAGGAATTTAAATTGTTATCAAATGCTTTATCAGATGCTTTCCACATCACCTACCCCTGAAACCATTGCTAGATTGGCAAGGGTGATGTTAAAAAAAGGAACAATGGAATGTAGCACTTTAATTTGCTGAGTATAGAATTTGTAGAAAAGAACTAATAACAATTTGTGAGCAATCTTACAGCTCATGGGTCAAAAGCCTATGTATATTGGAGAAATAGTAAAGGAATTGAAACTTATGGCCTTTTATTATATATGTTTTTCAGTTTAGATATGAAGAGTAGAAGAGACACAGCACAGGCAATACTAGACAACATTTCTCAGTATCCTAGACATTCTGTTTTGATAAAATACATATTTTGGAGCACCCATATATTAAATGTGGTAATTTTTATTTCTTTATTTTCACCTGAAACAGTCCCTTAAAAGAGAAATAATTTCATTTGATATATGAAATGCTCCCGTAGAATATTTAGGATCATTTTTTGTATAGTTTATTTTGAATAAATGTATTTTAAGCATGTTTCACTGGGATAAAATCCAGGGTCCATGGATGTGCTTTGGTGGCTTCTAGGCTTAGTTGAAAGTTTTTAACATTGGCTGAGGTATATTCCTTCCCCTGATCGCTAATCAATTGCAGATCACGTACCAAACAATTTTGCCACAAAGTTCCCAGTAATGGTTCAGATGGTGACAGATTAAATCAGAGTTAGCAGATTTTACCAATGGAAAACACAATTATGATGCTGCTGCTCTACGGATGTCACTTTACTTCTTTTACAACATTTGCTGGATTCAGAACTATCTCATCTACACATTCAGGAAGAAACATATTAGAAGAATCATCTTGTGAGATACGTGCAAGAAATGTGGAAGGAAGCAGAAATTACATAATTATACAATTTCCATTCTATATCAATGCAAGCTGTTTGCTAGTAGTTTTCAAATAGTGGAAGGGAATTTAAAATCTTGACTTGGCAGAACACTCCACTTTCTTTCTTTCCTCTCAAGTGCAGAGTTGCCATTCTTCTGGAATCTGATCCCTAGATCCAGCTCCAATATTCATATTGTCACTTTGCATTTGCTAACAATTCGTTGAGGGAAATGTGGTGTCTTGTAGCATTACAACTTGGAAAACAGTGGGGAGAGAACTCATGAAGAAACAGTCAAGATCTTAAAATGATAAATACATAAGGAGATGGATACACTAAATACCCTGATTTAATCATTATACAACATATATGTATAGATCAAAATATCAAATTGTACCTGAATAATATGAATAATTATAATGTGTCAATTAAAATGATAATTTAAAAATGAGGATAAGAACAATTGAATGGTCATTAGGAGTTGGCCTTTCTCAATTCCAGGGTCCTAAATGTGGTATCATTATTTTAGAAAAGTGCCCTTTCTGTGACTAAACAGAAATAGAGAGGGGTGAATATTTAGTTTGACAAACTGAGTTTGGAGAGAGGAAAGAGATTGGACAGAATTCTGAGGGGGCTAAATGTTAATCCAAAGCACCCCTTTTTATTTCAAATATGGAACTTTCAGTTAAGAGAGGATAATCATTAGAATGAAAATACTTTGAAAAACTATCATTTACCTTTAATTTTCACTATGAAAAGTATCTTAATATCTTAATAAATCATGTGTGAAAGAAGTTAAATTTAAAAGGGAATAATTGGCATTCTAAAAATGAGGAATTGGCGAGCCACAGGCTCTGAAAGATATTTTACAGTGGTTATGTAAGAGTCAATTAATTCATGGAACTATTTTTTGCCATTCTAATGTTAATGTTAGAGCATCTTATGAAAGAGAGGTTAAAAGGATACATTTAATAACTTCGGAATCATGGTTGGTTATTTTTGTGTTAGCTTTATCAAAAGGTCAATCTGAAAAGTTCTGTCATTGGTAACACAGTGAATGAATTAACCAAATACATTTTACACACAGTTCCAGTTAAAGGTGAAATCTATGTAACTTTAAATGAATGATTGGTTTGACCTAGGTGGAGTTAATAATTTCATTTTAACTTCATTTGGGACTTATTTCATTCTTGTGACATTTAGTGAAATCTATAAACAAACTTTTAAAAAGATCTTATTGAACAATTTTATACTTTGGGCTTTTAGAGATATTTTCATTTAAGCCATGAAATTACTGGCCTGTTCTTTTGATACAGTTGCTTTGTGGAGTATGGGATTCTATCATCTGTTTAATGGAAATTAACAAATGCAATCCATTTGATCAAGCCAGTCCTATAAATTAGACTTTTAAGTAAAGTTTTATGGGTATGTGCAAAGAACTCTCTCTACCATAGAAAAAATTATAAGATTTATGGGATTTCTATTTAAAAACTGATCCCTGGCTTCACTTCTCTCTTGGTTGAAAAAACTCTTTGACATATTCTTCTCAGCAGTACAAAAATCAATCACATTGTATGCATTGTTCTTAAATAAAATATAACTCCTTTTCATAATCTAAAACATTTCACATGATCTGGTTTCTATCTTCCAATCCAGTCCCAAGCCATTTGTCTCTCTTCCACTATATTGCAAACTGGCCTTAATTCAGTTCCTTAAGCCCAGCATGCTTACTTCTAATATTATAAGACTACTTTGCATGTACTGTTCCTTCCACATTGCTCTTTGTATGGCTGACTCTTTTTTATTCTTCAAGTTGATAGCTCTGTTTCTTTTCTCTTCAAATTAGTTCCTATTTATAAGTATTTATATTAGCGTTTATTTATTGGTCTTCTGACAACTCCATTAGCATGTTGTTGACTAATTCACCCTTTATTCACAGCCGCCAGCAAATGCTTGAGACATAGAAGCTGCTCAATAACTATTAACTGGGGAAAACACAATTGCAATAACTGAAAATAGGTCTAGTAATTAATTAATGCATATGTCTGAAGTAGATGCCCTCAAACAATTACTGGATACTTATTGAAACTGAAACATGTGGACAGCAATGGATTTTTGAAGATTTTGAAAAATATAAAGAAATAAAAGGCATAGCATGACATATCCCAGGAAACATTACAAGGCATGGTTATTTGTTTTTGGAATTTTATTTCAGAATTATAATAACGGTCAAATATTGGAAAATTTCCAAAAGCTATATAGAATCACCAGATGATTTCCCTAAATATCCTGATAATATTGGAGTTAGTTCATACCTTGTGGAAACCTGACCAATATGCCATATACAAATTGAAACGTCTCAGTTCATATTCTGACTGACAAATGTGGAAAATGTCATTTTTATTAGGACAGCTGTAACTCAGTGTAGGAGGGTAGAATGAATAATTTAATTTTGCTAAATATTCAGCAATTGATTGGTTAAAATATTTTAATTTGTTATGTATATAATGTGTTTCTGGCATACTTAGAGCAGAAAAAAATTTAATTGTTCCATTAGGAGTTTAGGAAAGATTATATCATGAAATAAGTTCTAAACGAATCTTAAAGTTGCTTTGGTTTATTCTGCAGGCAACTTAAACCTAGTGAAAATATTTTAGGTTAGGCTTGAAAAGATGCTGGAAGTCCAAGCAAAAATGCCAAGAATTGGGTTAATTGGCATAGTACAAGGTGGCTGGGCACAGTTGGGGAAAGTGTCAGAGTAGGGAGAATCCCTACCAAGAAAGACCGTTTGTGCAATTAGCTCTCTGAACTTTAACCCTTCCAGAATAATTAATGACTAACAGAGGAGATCAAGACAAAGACACAAAGTGATATGGGGGGTGCTAGCAAGTAATACATCAAAGAATGCTCGTAATTGGCCCTGTGGCTTTCATTCTTTGCCCTATTTCTTTCAATTCATTGACTCAAAATAATGGGTTCAGGTTCATTATCAACAGGTTTTAGCTGTAAGAGCACAACATTACAACAAAGCTTGGACTGTAGCAGTGTTGATGGCTAAGTAAGAAGTTGTAGTTGGTAACCACTCTTTGAAGAAGAAAAATAGCAGATTCCTTTTGAATGAATCAACAGTATTTACACTCATATTTAACATCCTGAAAGCCTCATAGTCTCCAACTCTACAATGCTCAAATACGGTTGGTGTGGGCAGGTATGTATATTTCCATTTGAACGATGTTTGAGACCATAGCGAAAAGGTTTATACTCTTTGTATTACTTTAAATGAAATTGAATTATTGACATATGACATGTAAAGACAACAAGGGTTTTGTCACTTCAAGCTTGTGACTGTATATGATTTCTTATATTTTTGAATTGTATAGCTTGCAAAAGTTTTGATTCCCTTTATTTTCCTTGAGATCATAATGGGAGAAAGAAAGGAAAGTTTCCTGAGGAATTTCTAAGACAAGTGTTCTGAGCTAAATTCTAAGCTAAATTTGTTTTATCTATAGATATGTTTTAATAACAACTTACATTGTGCACAAAATATACAAATATTTCTTAAGATTTAGGCTTTGTTATTTTTAATTTTGTGTGGTCATTATGTAAGGCAGAGTACATTTATCTTTGCACTTGGATACTTGAAAGAATTTTTCTTTACTAATCACTCCAAAGTCTTTAGAAGAAGCTAGCATTGTAATTATTAATTTTCATTATCATACTATTACATCTATTTTCAATTTTAGAAATTGGATACAATTCTGCAATTGCAAACGTAATACTGATTAATGCATCTGATGTTTATAATTGCAAATATTTTAATAGTATTTAATATCATTTTATCTAACTAAAACTACAAATTTTAAATTAGAATTTTATTAAAAAAATTCTATATTTTTAGCTATTTATTACATTGTATTTTTCAAAAGCATAAAGTATATTGGTAAATAAGCCATATATTTGTTGTTGATGTTTCAGTTGGATTTTTTTAGTATTTTTATAGACAAACTGGAGTAAAATATTGAATGAAATTGATTGAGATGGAGATTTAGTTTTGTGATTCCAATTAAATAAAACATCTATTAAGATACATTGAAAATGATTGACGTAGCTAAGACTGTCTAGAAACATTTAAATGGAGTCTTGTAAGTGCTACACACACACACGCACACACACACACATATATGCACACGTATACAATAATAAAATCTATACTCATTACATAGGATGCATCTGCTAAACATCTAATATTTGCCAACAAAATATTTATGGCATCATCGCTAATTCATATAAGCATATTATTGGAAAATCATTGGTTCTCTATAATAAATCCATGACGCTACATATTAGTTTTTTGGTGGACAGTGTCTGAACACAGTCTCTTTATTTTAGGTTATAATGTTACATTAAATTTTAAATGAAGATGATACTCATTTTTTAATGAGCGAACGAAGACACTTTTACATTTTTGTTAACAAATGACTCGTTAACATATAATATGGGCCAAATATTTCCTCTAGTGAGCTAAAATTTTTTTAGAGTTGCAATTTTAGAGTTTTAAGAGTCTTTAGATATCATCTTTTGACTGCAGTTTATCAAGTTAATCTAGTAAAATGTCCTCCTGTATCTAATAAGCTATGCTAGATTTGGATGAAGTAGTGAATTCAGGAGTGAGTGTTGGGAGAATTTGCCTCTCTGTGTTAAAGACACCCCTCACTCTGAAGCAGATATGTATGCATACACATGTATTACTTTTATATACATTCCATGCTTTAATAAATATTAACTAAGCATTTCTTAGTATAACAATAGATGGATTAGAAATACAAAGATGAATAAGAGCGTCATCACTAAAGTCACAGTCCATTTAGGGAGACAGACATATAAACAAATAACAATAGTGTTCAATACCATATTAAAGATAAGAGTAAATTCTTATTGAGCAGAAGAAAGTAGCCACTATTTACAAATGAGGGGGCTCCTAGAAGACTTCATAGAAGCGGCGCTTAAACTTAGGTCTTGAGAGATAAACATTCATCAGGCAGGAAAGGTGAAAGGTGGAGGGGATGTATCATTTGAAGTTACCGAGACATAAAGAGCATATAGTGTTCAAAAAACAGCAAATTAAGTTGTTTAAAAGATGACCTTGAGTACCAAATACTGGTTGGAAAGTTGTTGGGATATTAAGTTAATATAATGTGTGGAGCAATCTTGGACTTAATTCTGAGAGCTGTGGGAGGAATTTAGAAAGACAAGTGTATGTACAGGCAGTGAGTAGCTGGTCTGGCGAGAGTGGAGACGGGAGGTGACAGCAGGCACTGCTGGAAAGCTGCTGTGATTATTTGGACAATAAACCGTGACCTACTCAACTGAGGCAGAGGCAGAGGGCTTGGAGGAGAGCAGGGCTGATTTAAAAAAGATTGCTGATATAGCTTCCAGAAGATGTGATACTGATAAGCAAAGACGTTTGCGCATATAATTGAGGGAAAACCCTAAGATTTTTATTTTTGGCATTTGGTGCATTGTGGATGTAATATTTCTTTGTGGAAAGATAATAAGATGGATATTTAAAAAAATAGCATCTCTGAGATCTAATTCACAGACTTTTCAGTTCACCCAAATAAAGTGTATAATTCAATGATTTTTAGTGTATTTACAGACTTGTGCAAACATCACCACAATCAAATTTTAGAGCATTTTCAATACCCTCTCCAAAAAAGGTGGTCTTTTGTGATTAGCATTTTTGAATTAGCACAATGTTTTCATGATTCATCCATGTTGTCTCAGAACTCCATTTTCATTCTTTTTTATTGGTAAATAATATTTCATTGATGGAGACACTGCATTTTATTCATCCATTAATCAGTTGATGGACAATTGGGTTACTTCTGCTTTTTTGCTATTGTGAATAACACTGCTATAATATACACGTAAGTGTTTTGTGTGGATACACATTTCATTCTCCTTCAATATATATTACCACTGAGGTTGTAATTACTGAAGCATATAGTAACTCTATGTTTACAATTTTAAGAAACTGCTAAATTGTTTTCCAAAGCGGTTGTATAATTTTACATTCTCACCAGAAATGTATGAAAGCTCCAATTTGTCCATATCCTCACCAAAACTTGTTATTGTCCATGTTTTTGTATGTGCAGTGGTATCTCATTGTGGTTTTGATTTAGATTTTCCTAGTGAATAATGATGCTTAGCATTTTTTCATGTGTTAATTGGCTATTTGTAGATCTTGTTTGAAGAAGTGTCTATTCAGATCCTTTTCCAATTTTTATTTTTATTTTATTTATTTATTTATTTTTTGAGACAGAGTCTCGCTCTGTTGCCCAGGCTAGAGTGCTGTGGTGTCAACCTAGCTCACAGCAACCTCAAACTCCTGGGTTCAAGCAATCCTTCTGCCTCAGCCTCCCGACTAGCTGGAACTACAGGCATGAACCACCATGCCCGGCTAATTTTTTCTGTATATTTTTAGTTGTGCAGGCAATTTCTTTCTACTTTTAGTAGAGACGGGGTCTTGCTCTTGCTCAGGCTGGTCTCGAACTCCTGAGCTCAAACAATCCTCCCACCTCGGCCTCCCAGAGTGCTAGGATTACAAGTGTGAGCCACCGTGCCCGGCCCCTTTTCCAATTTTTAAGTTGGGTTCTTTATCTTTTTTATTATTGAGCTGTAAGAATTATTTATACGTTTTCGATGGAACCCCTTGTCATATATATGATTTGCAAATATTTTCTCCCATTAGGTGGGTTGTTTTTTCACTTTCTTGATGGTGTTCTTTAAAGGACAAACATTTTTAGTTTGTCTATCTATTTATCTAATAAACATATATATGTTTTCTTTTAAGAATTTTATAGTGTTAACTCTTATGTTCAGGTATGTGATACATTTTAAACCAATTTTTGTGTTTGGTATGAAGAGGTCTGGCTTCATTCTTTTGCATGTAAATTTTCAGTGGTTCCTGCACCATTTGTTGATGAGGTTATTTATTGCCATTTTATTGTCCAAACACCCTTGTTGAAAATCAATAGACCATAAATGTAAGGGTTTATCTCTTGACTCTCAATTTTATTCCATTGATCTGCCTTGGCCATTTCCACACTGCCTTGATTACTATGGCTTTTTTATATGTTTTGAAATTGGAAATTGTACGTTTTCCAACTTCTTTGCTTTTCTATTTCAAGACATGTTTGGCTATTCTGTCCACTGTATTTTCATATGATATTAGAATCATCTTGTCAATTTCTGCAAAAATTCTGCTCGGATTTTGGTAGATTTTCCCTCCCTAAGTATTATGGTTTTTGATGTGTTATACATGGAATTGTTTTTTTTCAAATGTCGTTTTTGGATTGCTTATTGCTATTTTATAGAAATATTATTTTTTGTTTATTGATCTTGTATCATGCAACCTTGCTAAACTCATTTATTAGTTATAATAACTTTCCAGTGGTTTCCTTAGGATTTTCAACTTACAAGATCATACCATCTGCAAATAGATATAGTTTTATTTCTTTCTTTCCAGTCTGGATCCTTTTATTTCTTTTTCTTGACTAATTGGCATGGGTAAATTCTCTAGTACAATATTAAATACAGGTCGCTAGCATAGACATCCTGTCTTGCTCCTGGTCTAAGGGAGAAAGCAGCCAGTCTTTCATTATTAAGTATCATCTTAGCTTTTTTTTTTTTTAATGGATACCCTTTATTAGGTTGAGGAAGTTCTCTTCTATTTCCAGTTTCTTGAGTTTTTATCATGAGAGTGTGTTGGATTTTGTCAGATGCTTTCTTTGCATCTATTGAGCTGATCATGTGGTTTCGATAAGATAAAATTTTATAATTTTTAAGTTTAGCAGTCCCTGGATATACATCAATACAACATTATAAGGCTACTAAAACATTTCTGTAATAAATCCTTCCTTTCAATAATACATATTTTTAAGAAAAATGGGCGCAACTACAAAAGCATGATTTGTGTATCTCATACTTCAGTATGCCATACTGAATATACATTTTGTGTAAGAATTTAAATACATTCTTTTTGCCCATGAAACAAAAATTAGCTTATTTAATAAACACACACAAGTATGCAGCTGCAGCTAAACTTTTTATGCATTTTCAAAATACATAGAATGAAGCTGATTTTTGAGAAAGAAATGAACAATGAATAAATTTACTTCTTAGGATCTTGTATATATTTTTGTTATGAGAAATGCACATTTCTAGTTTAAATAATACTACGTATTTTACTGAATATTGTGGCAGATGCGACATAATTGAAAATAAGTTTCTGCTTTGATATGTGGTATTTAAACTTGCGAAAAATCCAAGCACGTTATCGTAGACAGGGAGGCATTCTAATGAAAGCAGATATTTATATCAGAACAAGAAATTATTAGCATTCGTAAGAGAATTATTTAAAATAAGATTTGTGCATTATGTGGCAACTGCAGGGTATCTTTCACTGTATCCTTTACATAAATATAGCAATGATTATAAATGACTAAAGAAATCTCTTTAGATCTAGTCAAGTATACTTTTTGGAAAAAATAGGATTTTTTTTAATTTAGTAGTTATTCTTAAAATAATAAGTCATCTCTTAAAAATATCTTTGATTATATAGTATATTAAAATCTCAGTTCAAGATAAATATTTCTGTATTGCCATCTACCTGAGTTGCCCTTTAAACACTAATACCTTGATCCATATTCAGTTTTTTTTAAACTTTAGTCTGCCTGCTGTGATGAAAGAGTCATCTCATCTTGTATTAATTTCATTTGATATATAGAATATCATTATGTCATAGCTGTTGGGGTAACTTTAAATTCAGAAAATCTCTAAACTTTAAAGGTAATACTTTAAACTTTTTTTTGTGACAGGAATATTTTTCTTTTAATTTAGGTGTCTATTTTAGCATCATCTAAATATAGTAAAAATGTTAACTTTTTGATCATCTAAATATTTTTTAAAAAATTCTCTTTCTCATATAATAGCCAAATTAAATAGCTTAAAATGTGTGTGCATGTATTTTATCATTTGAGTCTTTGTCCTTCTTTCTTTTAATCATTCTACAGAGAGAACAGAGACTATGTTCATGATTTATAACTTAGTGGAATATTTTAAGTCAATTTCATTGTGCATTTTTTGAGTACATATGTGTTACTTTGGGGGTTTGTGTGTTTATTTTTTCATTCTGTCTTGCTCTTTGTATGGAATTATTTCTTCAAACACATTTTTGAAGAAAAAATTTTTTCGTGCTTCTTGGATTAAAGGAACACAGACAGTAACATTGCTAACTTAGATTTTAACTACGTGATAAAGATATCTAAGAGTGTTCTACGATTTGCTCATAGAAGAATCTTATTATTTTAAAACTAAATTTTGTCATTGAAACTTCAATTTAGTTCTAGTAGACATTGATACTTGTTGTGATATATATTAAAAGAGGACATTTCTGACCCACTGTCAAAAAAGGTGTATATATTGAATTTTATTTCTTTTTATTTCCAATATGTTTATATATGTTTTCCCCAAGTTTATCTCATGGCCCAATGACTCTCATTCTGAGCACGTAATATTAGATTGTTTAGCACCAAAATACTATAACATCTAACACTACAATTTTGCATTAGGTTATCTGAGATAATTTATTTGTTCAATATTTGTTCATAAATATTAGATTTATAAGCAACTCATTTTTCCAAATAGATACACATTAGGACATTTTTTTTGTATAAACAAAAATCCATTTGTTTGCTTTGGGGATTAATTTGACCTCTTGCTTTGTCTTGTGGCAAAGAAGGAATAAATGAATATATTTACTATTTTAATACAAGAAACTATATTGAATTTTATAGGTTTTACTAATAATTAACAAGGTTAGATTTCTTTGGAAATTTTGAAAATGGCTGCATATATATATTTATACATATACATTTGCACACATACATACAATTTATGTTTTTGTATTGCTTTATTTGTGCATATATTTATGTATTTGTATATATGAAATAAATAGGGATGTATATTTATAAATGGTTTTACATTTTAGAAATGATTTTATATTGTTTTACACATGTATATATTTGAATACTTATAGGTTTCTATTGTTTTGAAAGATGCAGATCTGAGAAAATCAGAGTGCATCATCATTGGAGGCTAAACATGGTCAAGTATCTTGACAGATTAAAATTACCCCAGTTCAGTAATTTTAGGTAAATCTCTTAAAATAGTTAACAATTAATTCATTGAAAGATTAGTTGTGTGATTGGAAAAAGACCATTTAAGAAGCTTTTGTAATTTTTCAGATAAGAAACTTTTAAAATGAATCCCTCAGGTAAGACACGGGCAGAGGGAAGGAGAAAAGTGGGAAGATTTTTAAACTACCTAAGAACACGTTGTTGGTGTAGGGTTAGCCATTAATTATAATCTCTTTGGGAAAGAAAGCAGTGTTCTCTGAAAATATATATGGATAAATTATGTCAATCTAAAATTATAATTAAAATCGTGACAGCAGATTATTACGTTGTTGATTAATAGTGTTCTATCAACCTGGAGGTAAGGATCTAGGAAGATTTCAGAGGATATAGTTTTTGAATTTTTCCTTGAGCATTTTTATTATGAGCATGAAAGCAGAATATGTATCAAATATATAGGATTGTTCAAGCTCTTCACTTCTTATTGAGTCAATTTTGGTGACACGTCTTTTAGGAATTTGTAAATTTTGCTTTCAAAATCATAAACATATTGAGATTGATAATATTCTTTCATCTTTTTAGTCTCTATATGTGGTTAAGTCTGTTTTTAAATTTATTATATTGTTTATGTCTTCTCTGTTCTTCTGATCAATTTTGCCAAAAAATCATCTATTTTATTAGCTTTTATTTTCTCACAAAGAACTAGCTTCAGCCCTATTGATCTTTTCTGGAGAACCTCTGGTTTCTATTTGATTGAGTTTGCAAAATCATCACTCTTTCTATAATGTGAGCTCAGTATGTTAGCCTAAAGTCAAAGTATAGAAAAAATTGTTAAATTTAACAAATCTTAAATAATTATATTTACCTATTTTTTCTGTTTTCTTCAAGTTGTGTTTTCATGTCTATTACTTCATTATGTTCAAGGTTTGTATTCATTTCCATTATTTCAATGTGTCAGGTTTAGTATTTTCCTTCTTGAAAATATCCTTGGAAAATACTGTATAAATGTTATTGTCAAAATGAGAAAAAGCAGATTTTACTAAACAGCCTGCAAAAACTGAAGAAAGCCTATTAAATAATTAGACATTATATTACTAGATACGTCTAATAGGTTTTCTGCAGTTGCTTTCTGTCTTTGAAATGTATTTTTTGCCTTTTACGTTATATTTATTATTATTAAAATTTTTGAAGTCAAAGCATTCTTTTCTGATATTATTAAAATAATCCTTAAAATTTTATTTCATAGGTAAACTGAATATATACATGTAAAGTTTTCTTTCATTTGATTAATTATTCCAAAAATGTCCAATCAAATTATTTAAAAAATTACAACTATAATGCAGTATGTATATTGTTTAGAATATTAGAACTTTTTAGCATCAGGGACTTAGCTTAATTATTTCTTAGACATGGATTTATATTTTCTAGCTTTTTCCCTTCTCACTTATATATATATTCACACTACACACCAACAATTTACTGTCCTACTCTTATAGACTTTTCGAGTCAGATTCTCTGAATGCTAGCTTTTAGGTTGCACTTAATGTAATACTTAATCAAAATATTTCCAGGCTTAGCAAAATTGATGTAGTTATTTGCTCAGGTTCAATAAGATCAAGGTTAAGTTATAGGAAAAAGAAGCAATCATCCTGTCATTCAATGTAAGGGAAGCCAGAATTCCAAGCCTGCCCACCCCTCACAAAAATACAAAAAGGAAATTGCTTCAGTCTTGCTTCAAATCTTTATTTCATTTTGTAGCACTCCCTAAAATTCTACCAGTTAAACCTTCATTTGAGATATACTAAATATCCTCTTTCAAAACAAATAAGAAAAAAATTCCCATATGGTGGACATTTATATGGATTTATTCCTTTTTAAATATCTTAGCTACTCTGACTGAGGAGATAGAGTAGGAATTTTAGGAGAAGTGGTGAGAAAATTTTAAGATAAGATTTTCAGGAAAGAATAGGCTCAGGTGACATACAGCACTTTAGGTTAGAAATGAGATGAGAGTTCCTTTCTTTCTCTCCTCCATCAGGGAATTTAACTTATCAAAGAGGAACTTGAAAGCACTGAATTCCGGACATTAATGGCCAAATACATTATTGGGTTGAGGAGGAATGCGAAATAAATTGGAGAAAGACTTTAGTTCAGAACATAGTCCAATTTGACTAAAGATGGGTTAAGTAAGAGTGAGTTTGGGAAAATAGCCACAATTAATGCATGGTAGATCTCAATAAATATTTACTAAATTAATGTTAATAAATATACGTTCAAAGAGAATAGAAACAGGTATCAATGTTCAAAGCATTTGAGACACGGCAAAGCACCACTGATTAATCTGTAAAGAAAATTGCCCTGTGTACCTGGTCTAACCAGTAAAAACCAGTCAAGTTGAATGCTTGGATACCAAAATACTTGTTTGATTGACCACAAGTTTTTCCCCATTTCTCTTGTCTTCATTTCTTGTTTCACCTTCTGTTTTGTTATACAGAGCTAAAAATGGTCAACATCTCACTGGAGGTGTCATTGTGTTTTTGCTGAAATCAGAGGCATTGGAGATATTTTCAAATTAGCACTTGAAATCATTGATTCATTTCTGCCTTATACATGGAAACATCCATGAATATTAGATCTTGTCTAATCATCTCAAATGAGTTATCAAAGTTTATGGGCATCAGGGAATCCTGAGTAACATAAGCTATGAAAGGGAAAGACCTTTTCCCAGGACCTGCCCTGTGTTCTATGGCCTCATACATCTGGCCTAGCGGGGTTGTTCCATGGATTCTTCTATCTCTCCCATTCAGGAGATGCCATATTCAATCATTACAATCTGAGAAATGCTAGTAGGCAAATAAAAATTTAAATGTTCATTTAAAATGTATTTTTACATTTTACAAAAACTGATCTGATAGTTTGCATAATTTTAATTTTATCCTTAAGTACATATATTTAAATGGCAGGATGATTAAACTCCCAATATTTCACTTGAAATCACCTTTTGGCCAAGACAAATTATGGCCTTTACATACTGTATTACTTTGACTTTAATAGATCATATATTCCCACTGTGTAAACTATGCCTGGGGAATAATTTAAGCCTTTTATAAATTGCATTATCTTCTCAAGACCGCTAGGGCACCACTCAACTCATTAAAATGGCTGGTTACACAGCAGACATAATCCATGTTCTATATTCAGGTCCAGAGATTTTTATTTAAAAAAATTATACATGTATTTTTTTTTTAAATATCAAAAAAATCCCCAATTATAATTTGTCTAAATTGTTTCATCTGAACTAGTTTAATTCTTTCCCAGTTAAGTTCAAAGCTCTCAAATATTTTACAGTTTTCTCAGGCTCATTAAAACTCACAGAAATAAAATTTTTATTCCCAAATGTAATTTGATAGTTTAAAATTAGAAGATATATTGCTCTTCAGGTTTATTTCATAGGCATATTCCCTGACAGTTTTGAAAACATGATCCCCTATTTCATCTCCACTAACCCATAATTACAGACTGAAAAGAAAAATCATATTGTCTAGAATATTAAATGTTGATTAATCTCTTCAGGATAAACTTGCATTAACCCAGATTAAAAAAAACATGTAAATTATATTAATTTCCAATGAAAAATGCAACTACCAAGGGTACTACACATTGTGTCCTCCAATGAGTTCTTTTGATCTTTATAGATTGGCTTCACTGTGGGCTTGAAATCAGAATAAAGGGCAGTTGGCAAAGTTGCTCAAATGTCTAATGTCAGCAGGCTGTGACGGATGAGTGAATTCATCTCCTCAATAAGGATACAAGAGCCATGGCGGCCATTAGGCTGTGGGCAGCATATCTTCCTTTGGCAGGTCTTGAATGGACATTGCCAGCATTTTCCAGGCAATTTTACCTGGTTTCCATTGTTGATATAGGCTCTTTCTGTTTGCTGTATTTTTCCTTTGGGTAATCTAATAACCTCAATCAGGTTGCATTCCATATTTTAGCTGACTGGGAAGCCCTTTTCTCTCTTTAAGATGATGCCAGATAACTCGAATGTGATCTGCTGTGTTTTAATTCTGCTGCAGAGGGCAATCTGATGCTCTTTGGGGACATCAGGGGATCATTATTCTTATGGATTGTCCACATGTAAGTGTGCACATATGCATAGAAGACACCTTTACATTAGCTACTGTCATACAGTAGGTGATGAAGACTGTAGCAACTTGAAATGGTGAAATGTTCTGTTCTTTAAGAATCAATTTATAATTCATCATACTCAAATATGCTATAGTTAAAAGTATGTGCTTGGTAGAAATGTTTTTGTTGGTTTCCGTTTTTATTAAAGTTATGCATACTCAAATAGTTAGTATGTTATACATACTCAAATAGGTTTTTATGAAGATCAGTAGTCTACCACAGTCATCCCCTCCCTCTACATTTTCTGCCTCAGAAGTGACTTCATTCACAACTTTAGCTGATTTGTTTGGTATTAGTCAAGTCTCTGGATAATGTGATTGAAACTTTACCTTTTGGTTTGTCAGTTTTAAGCATTATCAATTGACTCCCCAATCCAAAGAATCAGCAATCAGCTCTCTCCTCCACCCACCCCCATAATGCATATAAAACCTTCCCATTTTCCCATTTCTCAATATAATTGTTACTTTAATTAGATTAATATTATGTGTTTGCGTTATTAGGAACATGTGAGCACCATTCAGAACTGAATATGGAAAACCATGTTTAATTTCCTTCACTGCTCAATGTTTTGTTTTCCCTGGAGTTATGAATTATCCCCAACTCCTATTTAAGTTAGTTTTCCATTAATATTTGTTTGTAACTAATTCAGTGCCAAAGTTTCCTTATAATTGTACATATCCTCTCTCAAGATTTTCAAGTACATCTGTATACTATCAGTTTCATCTTTCTTGGAGAAGTCTGACACTCTCCAATACAGACAGGTTGTACTTCATACCTAACGCATAGGTGTCATAGAGGATCAACCTTCACCACCACCCTGGGAACTCCCATCTTCTCTCCCACAATGTATGTTCTATGGCCTACCCCACATCCTGTTTTGGGCTTAATCTCTTGTTTTGTATATGAAGCAGGATGTTGAATTTTTGTATGTCCGCAGATTTTTTCTAGCTTGGAAATAATATTCTTTCAGAATATTTTTAACCAATTCTACTTTTAGTGATGGTTATCGAGAAGCCAGAGGCCATTCTGATACTTGTTGCTTTGTAAGTGCCCATGTCTTTCTCTGCTCCTCTCTGAAAGCTTGTAGAATCTTCTAATTGTCTCAGTGTTCCCAGATGGGAATCTGGCACAATTTTCATACATTGTCCTCTGTGGGGTATTTAAATCTTTAAACTCATGCCTTTAAATTCTTGAAAAATTGTATAAATTATTTTATCAATCATTTCCTCTTATCTCAGTCTGTTTCTTTTCCTTTTTAAATCCATTCTATTTTATTTTGATAGTTATTTGAACTGATTCACTAATTTTTAAAATATTTCTCTCATATTTTGTAGCTACATTTTTTGTTCTTTTTTCCTAGAAAATTTTCTAATCCTTTTATTGAATTTTTTATTTCTATTTTTATATTTTCCATTACCAATATATATAAAATAAGATTATACTTTTAATACTCCATTTCCTTTCTGTTTTTTTGAATATTTCTTTAATAGAGCATCTGTTTTTTGTTTTGTGCCTGTAAAATATTCTCTTATCTCTATAAAGATATTAATGATAGTTCTTTTTGAAAGCTTGATAGTGTCTGTTTCCTCAAAGTTATGCTTTCTTTTCTTTTCCTTTTTTTATTTTGATAAGTTTGCTTTGTTTTCTCCTAGGGGCTTTACTCAGGTGTCAGGTGATTTGTAATCTTGGGTTTTGTGTTCATTTTTAAGAATAGGAGGCTCAAAAGATTATTGAAAACCTTGAAAGCATGGCTGGGGCTTATTGACTATTAGCTGCATTGTAGGATGATAATGCTGCATGTCCTGTTTTATAACTTTATCTTCAGGTTTTTCCTCTTTGGTTAATCTGGTTTCCTGGAAAAGACCATATAAGTCTTCTAATTGCAGGGTAGTGAATGTTCTGGGTACTCTGGAGAAGGGAACTGGTGGGCATCCTCTTGTTTTCAGAGAGACAATCCGTTTGTAATTGTGTCTTGTGTCCAATGCATAGAATATCTGTTTTACCCTCTGTAGAGAATTAGTCTCCAGACTTCTATTGGAAGAGTACTGGGATCTAACAACTAACTCCTCTATATGAGCATTTCCTTTCTAATCTTATTTTCAGAAGTACCCGTGGCAACAATTTTGGAGACTTTTTTGGTTTAAGGCCAAGAGTTCCTTGATTTTTTTTTTGGTGCTTGCTTAAAATCCAATTTTCACAGATCTTCTATAAGTTGTCACTTATTCAGTTGCTCTTTCATTTCCAAAACTTTTGTTTTTTTTCTTTTTCCTTTTTCCCCTGTTTTTATGGGTTGTTTTCTTCATAACAGCTTTATTGAGGTATGATTGATATAGAATCAACTGCACATATTTACAGGATACATTTGTAAAAATTATTTTTCATTGACAAAAATATATATATGTATTTATTGTGTACAATATGATATACATCACCTCACATACTTATTTTTTGTCATGAGAACACTTAAAATCTACTTTCTTAGTGATTTTAAAGAACATAAAGAATACAATACATTCTTATTAATTATAGTCACCATGTTGTACAATAGGTCTATTGAACTTATTCTTCCTATCTTTTTTTTTTTTTTTCCCAAGATAGAATCTCACTCTCTTGCCTAGGCTAGAGTGCCATGGCATCAGTCTAGCTCACAGCAACCTCAAACTCCTGGGCTCAAGTGATCCTCCTACCTCAGCTTCCCAGGTAGTTGGGACTATAGACATGTGCCACCATGCCAGGCTAATTTTTTTCTATTTTTAGTTGTTTGGCTAATTTCTTTCTATTTTTAGTAGAGATGGGGTCTTGCTCTTGCTCAGGATGGTCTTGAACTCCTGAGCTCAAGCAATTTACCTGCCTTGGCCTCCCAGAATGTTAGGATTACAGGCATGAGCCACCGTGCCTGGCCTGTTTTTCCTATCTAACTGAAATTTTGTATCCTTTGACTGACATCTTTCCCCCACCCCCCACCCTTGTCCTGGTAACCACTATTTTTCTTTCTACTTCTGTGAGTTCAAGTTTATTAGATTCCACATATAAGTAAGATCATTCAGTATTTATCTTTCTATGCTTCACTTATTTCACTTTGGATCCAAAAGTGAAATATATCCAAAAAAATTAAAATCATTATGTTAAAGAAGTATCTGGACTCCCATGTTCATTGTAGCATTATTCAAAATAGCCAAGATATGGAATTAATCTAAGTATCTGTCACTGGATGAACAGATAAAGAAAATGAGATATATCTACCCAATAAAATACTATTCAGCCTTAAAAAGGAAGGTAATCTTGTCATTTGCAACAACATGGAAGGACTGGAGGACATTATGTAAAGGATACATTCAATAGCTTTTTTATATATGTATATGCCTATGAAAGTATCACCATAATTGACATAATGAATATATTCATATATATCTCCAAAAATTTCCTCTTGCCCTTCATAATCCTTTCTTTGTGACCGTTTGCATCTTCCTCCATTTACATCTCTGATCTGCTGTCAGTATGAATTAATTTTCATTTTCTAGAATTTTATATAAATGAAATGATACAGTATGTATTTGTTTCTCGTCTGGCTTATTTCACTCAGTATAATTATTGTGAGATCCA
This sequence comes from Avahi laniger, assembly GCA_963575035.1. Taxonomy (NCBI): domain Eukaryota; kingdom Metazoa; phylum Chordata; class Mammalia; order Primates; family Indriidae; genus Avahi; species Avahi laniger. Next base: position 6,366 of record CAUYSK010016452.1, on the reverse strand, counting down.
TTCAAGTTGTTGGCATGTATCAATAGTACATTCCTGTTTTATTGCTGAATACTACTCCTTCATACAGATAAATGTATTGATGGACATTTGCATTATTTCCAGTTTTTGGATATTATCAATAAAGCTCTTAGGAATATTTGTGCATAAGTCTTTGCATGGACATATGCTTTTATTTCTCTTAAATAGGTACCTAAGAGTGGAATGACTGGTTCATATGGTGGATGAATGTTTAACTTTTTATGATCAGCCAAACTTTTTCCATAGTGATTATACCACTAAACATTTCTACCAGCGGTGTATGAGAGTTCACAGCCTTGATAACACTCGATATGGCCATCTTAATAAGTGTGTATTGGTATCTCACTGTAGTTTGAAATTGCATTTTCCGAATTATTGTTGTTGATGAGCATCTTTTTCATTTGCTTGTTTGCTATTCATATATTTTCTATGGTGAAGTGTTTGTTCAAATAGTTTTCCCCTTTCTTATTGGGCTGATTATATTAAATGTGGGGAGTTTTAAAAATATATTCTGATTATATACCATCATCGAATATATGCTTTGCAAATTTTTTGCCTTAGTCTCCCAGTCTTACCTTTTCATTCTCTTAACAGTGTCTTTTGAAAGGCAGGTATTTTATAATTTGTTGAAAATCAATTTATCAAATTTTTCTTTTCTGATCATACTTTTGGTAACATATCTAAGAAACATGTGCCTTAACCTCAATTCATGAAGATTATCTCCAATGTTTTCTTTGAGAAATTCTGTAGTTTTCAATTTTACACTTGGGTCTATGGTCCATTTTGAGTTAATTTCTGTATATGGTACCATACAAGTTATGGATTAAAAGTTCATTTTTCTGCATACTTGATTTTTCCAAAATAATTTGTTGAAAAGACTAATCTTTTATACTAATCACCTTTACACTTTGGTCAAAATGAGTTGTCTATATATGTATAAGTATATTTCTAGACTCCCTATTTTATTCCACTGATCTGTGTATATGTTTTTATACCAATTCCACACTGTTATGATTATTATAACTTTATAAATTTGAAAGCAAATAGTGTCAGTCTTCCAACTTTGATTTTCTTTTTCAGTTATTTTGGCTATTTACATACTTTATTTTTCCATATGAATTTAAAATCCATTTGTCAATTTCTATGAAATCTTGCTTGAATTTTGATTGAGACTGTTCTGAATCTATGGATCAATAACTGGATTTTTCACATCTTAATAACAGTGAGTCTTCTAATCCATGAACACAGTATACTTCTCCAATTATTTAGGTCTTCTTTCTTTTTTCTCAGCAATGTTTCTTAGTTTTAAGTGAATTGTTTTGACATATTTTGTCAGATTTTTTCTTAAATATATTTTTGGTGCTATTTAAATAGTATTATTTTTAAAATTTAAATTTGTAGTTGTTCATTGCTAATGTATAAAACTGTCATTAATTTTTAAATACTGAACTTGTGTCCCGCAAACTTGGTAAATTCACTTAATAGTTTCAGGAGCTTTTTTTGTAGGTTCAATTGGAATTTTTACATAGACAGTTCTGATACCTAAGAATAAAGACTGTTTTATTTCTTCCTTTCCAATCTGGATCTAATTTATGTCATTTTCTGCCTTATTGAACTGGTAAAACCTTCAATATAATAGAAGTGGTGAGAAAAGACATTTTTTGTCTTTTTTCTGATGTTAGTGACAAAGCATTCAGTCTTTCACTGTTAAATATATTTTCATAGTTGTCCTTTATTGGGTTGAGAAAGTTCCCTTGTAGGCTAAATTTGCTGAGACTTTTTATGTTGAATTTTGTCAAATGTTTTTTTTTGATGTCTATTAAGATGATCTTATAATTTTTCTTTTTAAGTCTGTTAATATGGTGAATTATATTGATTGATACTCAAATGTTAAATCAATCCTGTATTTATTTGTAGGATGGACTCAATTTATTCATGTTTTTTTTTCATTTGATATGTTGGATTTGTTTTGCAAAATGTTTGTTTTGCAAAATGTTTGTTTAAAATTATTGCACTTATGCTCATAGATATTGGTCTGTAGTTTTCTTGTTTCATGTAATCTGGTTTTGGCTCAGGGTAATATTGCCTTCATAGAGTTGGGGAAGGAGTCCCTTCTTTTCAGGTTTCTGAAGGAGTTTGTACAGAGGTGATATTATTTATTCTTAAAAATTTTTTAGAACTCTCCAGTGAAGCCATATGAGCTTGGAGTTTTCTTTTTGGGAAGGTTTTTAACTTTATATTCTATTTATTTAATAGATATGGGTTATCTAATACTTCTTGAAATCTTATTTGTGCCTTTTAAAAGATTTATCCAATTAATTTAGGATTAATTTAAGTTTTTTTTTCTGCATAAAGTTGTGATATACACTGATCATCCTTTTAACATGTGTGGTATCTTTAACGATGCCACCTCTGTCATTCCTTATTGGGTGATTTGTGTTTTTTTCTTTTTCTCTTTCTCTTTTTATTTATCCATTTTGCTAGAAGTTTCTCAATTTTATTGATTTTCTCAAAGAAACAGCTTTGGGTTTCATTGATTTTCTTTGTTTTCTATTTCATTAATTTTCACTATAATATTAATTATTTTCTTTCTTTTATCTATTTTGGGTTTAATCTGCCTTCTTTGTCTAATTTCTTAAGGGAAAAGTTGAAGGTTTTGACATGAGACCTCTGTTCTTTTTTAATGTAGGAATTTCATGCTAAAAATTCCTCCCTAAGTATTACTTTACAAGCAGCTCACAAATTTAGTTCTGTTTCACTTTTGTTTTCATTCAGTTCAAAAATACTCTCCAATTTTCCTTTTGATTTCTTTTTTAACACTTGGGCTATTTTGAAGTTTATTATTTTGTTCTACATATTTGGCGATTTCCTAGAAATAGTTCTGTATTTATTTATAATTTAATTATACAATGCAAAGAACATAATTTGCATGACATGATTCCTTTTAAATTTATTGATATTTGTTTTATCACCTACAATATGACCTATCTTGATCAATTTTCCATATGCACATGAAAACGGTATATATATATTGTTGTTGGATGGAGTGTTCTATAGATATCAATTAGGTCAAGTTGATTGATAATGTTCTAGTCTTATATATTCTTACTGATTTGCTGTCTTCTTATTCAATCAATTAATTATTGATATGTAGCTGAGCATCTTGTCTTTTATCTGTCAACCCTGTTAATGAAGGAAGCTTCTCAATTCAGATTTGTCCTTCTCACCAACTGAATTCTGAAACTAGATATGATAGAACTTTACCACTAGTATTAATTTAAGCAAATATAGCAATGAATAAGTTTTACCAAGTTAAAATTTTACTCCTAGTTGGCTAAATTAGAGTAAATGTATTTCATGATTTTATAATAATATATATATTCACATGAAAATATAAATGCATATGGCATTTTATAAAGGCAAAAGTATTTTAACAGCATAAACTACATTCTAAAATTTTTGTCACTAGTTGTATGTGTAATAGGATATCAGTGGGCAAGCTCCCTGATCATCTCTCTGTTGTTAATTCAGTTTAGTGAATAAGTCCAATTATGATGACAGGAAAATAGCCTATACATTATCACAAATCATCTTTCATCTTTGATATAAATGGGGAAAGAATTCTCTCAGTAATTCCATAGTTATATTTAAAACAAATTTAGTATTGTGTTTGAAGTAATGCTTTTAAAAGCAATAGGCCCCACAATTTGGAATCAATACCACAAAAATTTCTGTCATTTAAATATGGCTTTTTTTTTCTTTTTCTAATGCTATTTCGTACTATTTCATCTTTAATTTAATCCTTATTGAATTATGTAGACAAAATCATGAAAGATAGGAATATATGTATAAAAAGAATGGTAATCTAGATAGTTTCAAATGAATTCAACACACACATATATTCTAATATTAGTTGTATGGTGGTTTTATAATCTATTAAGACTTTGTGTTTTCATATTATGAACTTTTCCTGTGAAGCATATAAATGATACAAGAAATATACATGGATTGTGTGCTCTGAATGAGCTCTCAATGCCCTTTCCTTGACCAATCCCTCGTTTGTTCATTACGTCTCCTCCCTCCCTGTATGTTGGATATCTAATAGGCTCCTCAAAGTTAACATGTCCAAAACCATGCTCCTCACTTTCCCAACAGATTACACATACCAGGAAATGGAAGCTTCATCCTTATAGTTGCTCAGGACAAAGCACTGGTGTTCTGCTTTCCTCTCACACTGCACATTGTTTCATGAAGCCCTGAGTATCCCGACACACGAAATAGTTAATTTACCTAATCTTTAATTTTATTGTCTGGAAAAAGTAGATAATAACAAATAACAGCACCTGTAAAAATTTGGGGGAGATTTACATCAATAATGCATGAAAAGTACTTATCACAGTGTCTGATGTAATTATTCAACAAATGCTTGCAGCTATTTTTATTACTGATACTCTTCTTTCCTCTTCTTCCATGAAATGGATCCAGACTATGCTAATGTAGATAAATATATACACACATGCTCCTAAATATAAAATAGGATGGGTTTAAATGTCATCAGATATATGTTAACACAAAACAAAGTGTATTATTTTTCCCAGTTCTATAGAAGAACAATTCTTGTTGAATTGCTCATGTGAGGTTTTTTTGAGAGGTACCTGGAGAACCTCATCATGAGAAATGGTGTAGCATAGTGCTAACAGTTTAATTTGAGGCAGACTTTCTAAGCTTGAATTTTGTCTTCAATATGACTTTGCTGACTGACTTGAACTCTGTGCCTCAGTTTTCTCTTGAGTAATATGGGGATTATAATAGTGCTTCTTCATAAGACCATACAGTTATTTTATATTTGAGCAGTGTTTAGTGAAGTGACTGATGTACAGTAAGTGCTTTATAAATGTTCACCATTTTTTTATCATAATAAAATTGTCTTCTCCATAAGAAGGTTTCAAAGCATAAACTCAGAGGACTGCATTATTGTTCTCCTTTCTTGAAAGTGTATTTGTCAATGCACATGGAAATAGTTTTTCATAACTTCAAAAATATAAATCTCAGCATGGTTTTGCCCTATTTTTTAATAAATAAATGTTTCTGTAACACGAATGCCAGTTATGTGTTGTGGACTAAGTTTTGTGGTGGGTGCAATGGTGAGTCAGCTGATATAGTTCTGGCCTTCCTAGAACTTATGATATGAAACAAGAGATAAGTTTAACATATATTACTATGAGCTCTACTATTTCTTTTCTTTGTGATATCTGTGTTGGATTAAGGCTTGGGCTGATTTTACAGTATTGTCAAATGTGAGTTTTTAGGACCCCCTGCAAGAACACTGGGATACACTGGATACAGGGTGACAGTTTCCTCAGGTTTCTTCCATATGATTCCTTACATAACTGGTAAAATCTAATGTGTCCTCCCTTCAAAGAAAGCAAACAGTGCTACTCAGTGGAAATAAATTTGCAAAAAAAAAAAAAAAGAAACTTTGTTATGATGCTGACCTGTCCCAGTTGAGTATTTTGCATCTTATATAGACAGATTACAAGTAGATCTATAAACTGTGCCTCTGAGCCTGAGACCAGGCAGCTGTCAGATGCCTGAAGTCAGCAGGTGTAGGCAGCCGAAATGCTGAAGGAGAATGATGCTCGACATCTGGCTGTTGACTAGGAACCAGTGATTCACTTTATTACCTAATCATTAAATTCTTAAATATGCTTCCCAAGTAGCTCTTGCTCAAAAAACTGAGGAGAAAACACAAATTAAAGAAATTGAAGAACATTTTGCAGAGACTGTAGCCAAAAGAAAATAAACTTTCATTCTGGTAAGTATTTATAACAAAATAAATGTAGGTTAGGTACATCTATTCTTGAATCTTTAATACTGTGAGAGAAAGAATATTTCAAATAATTAAAATTTTATGTTCAGAGTATGTAATATGTCTCTTATTTTGAATATAATGCTTGTTATTATTATTAAAGAGCAAATGCCTGCTCTCATCAAAATACATTTTGTGCAAATACCTTAAAATATCAAGTAGAAATGGACCGGGCGCGGTGGCTCACGCTTGTAATCCTAGCATCCTGGGAGGCCGAGGCGGGCGGATTGTTTGAGCTCAGGAGTTCGAGACCAGCCTCAGTAAGAGCGAGACCCCATCTCTACCAAAAATAGAAAAAAATTAATTGGACAGCTAAAATTATATAGAAAAAATTAGCCGGGCATGGTGGCGCATGCCTGTAGTCCCAGCTACTGGGGAGGCTGAGGCAGTAGGATTGCTTGAGCCCAGGAGTTTGAGGTTGCTGTGAGCTAGGCTGATGCCATGGCACTCACTCTAGCCAGGGCAACAAAGTGAGACTC
>CAUYSK010016450.1:0-49723 GCA_963575035.1 Avahi laniger | reverse complement strand
TCTGTGTTTGGCTGGCAGGGAGAAGAAATAGCATACTGAAGAGGGACATGCATACTGTCTACCTATCAGTGGTAGCATTTATATTGTTTTAACGGACAAATTAAAAATTTTATGTATTTAAGGTGTACAGCATGATGTTTTAATATATGTAAACATTGTGCAATGGCTAAATCAAGCTAATTAACATATGCATTACCTCACATACTTATTTTTGAGTGGTGAAAACACTCAAAATCTACTCTTTGAGTAATTTTCAAGCATATAATGTATTGTTATTAACTATAGTCACCATGAGGTACAATAGATCTTTTGAACTTATTCCTCCTGTTCAGCCGAAATTTTGTATTCTTTGATCAATGTCTCCCCAGCCTCCACCCCTGTGCTGCACCCCTCAGCCTCAGGTAACCCCCATTCTACTCTCTGCTTCTATGTGTTTTTAGATTCCACATATACGCAGGACTATGTGGTATTTGCCTTTCTGTGCCTGGTTTATTTCACTTAACATAATGTCCTCGAGGTTTGTCCATGTGGCAAATGACAAAATTTCCTCTTTGTTAAAGCTGAATAGTCTTCCATTGTGTACATATGCCACATTTTCTTTAGCCATTCATTCACTGACGAGCACTTAGGTTGATTCCACTGGCTATTGTGAATAGTGCCACAGTGAACATGAGAGTGCAGATGTCTCTTCGACATATTGGTTTCCTTTCCTTTGGCTATATGCCAGTAGTGGGATTGAGTTGGAGCCTAGATGGTGATGAAAAATGACCTCAGGTTACCCTCACTGCTCATTATACGCCAGTTATAATGCATTAGTTTCTAAAAGAAACTCCCACCAGCACCATGATAATTTACAAATGTCGTGGCAACTCCTGGAGGAAGTTACCCTGCCTGGTTTAGAAAGGGGAGGGACTCTCAGTTCTGGGAACTCCCTATGTCTTTCCCAGAGGAAAATCTTATGAATAATCCTCCCTCCATTTAATGTAGAATTAAACAGAAGGTATAAAATACGATCCCAAAAACTCACAAAATGCTACTCTGTGTTGCTCTGAGAGATAGCCACTGCTTTGCCAATGGAGCAAGCCGTCCTTCTCTTTCTTTGTGACTTCAGTAAACTTGCTTTTGCTTTACTCTGTTGGCTCACTCTTGAAATCTTTCCTGTATGAAGCCAGGAACCCACTTGGCCTTCAGGCTAGACCCCAGTTTTGGGATCTACTTTCTATATCAGGATTGTTGGGTCATATGGGAGTTCCATTTTAATTTTTTGAGGAACCTCCATACTGTTTTCCAAAATGGCTATACCGAGATACATTCCCACTAGCAATGAATAGTAGCATATATTTACCCCTACACTTTAGTACCTTTTCTGCTTTGGTTTTACAATAGATGTCTAAGTTCAAGCCTCCTTCACGGGTGTGGAGGCTAGTTTGGGGCCAGTGGACATTGCACAGGGCATCCCAGTGACTTGCTACTTGTGGTGATTTTTCTCATGATGGCCACCACTGATTCCTTTCCTTCCTATAAGTGCAAGCCAATCCCCCATCGAGAGATAGAGTCTATTTCTTTACCCTTTTGAATCTGGGCTGGCTCATGATGGTTTTGACCAATGGATTCCAACAAAATGCTGCCCTGGGGAAGATCAGCCATGGAAGTAGCATACCTGTCTTGAGATCACCAAGCTATAAGGATGCCTGATTTAGCTGTGTGGTGAGAGACACTTTCCGCTGCTATCTGATTGCAACTCTGTGTGGAATCTCAAGTAAGAACATCCCAAAGGTCTACAAAAATCCCTAAAACTATGAAGGTTACTAATAAATTGTTGTCTTAAGCCACTACATTTTAAAAATATTTTATGACTCATTATTTTTGAAAATTAAAGTATAAAACTTGTTTCCAAAAAGTAAAAACAAGCTTCTCACATAAGATTTTAAGAATCCACAAAAATATTCTCCATTATTTACCAATAGGACTTCTTAATTGTTTGAATTCTTCCCAAATTGCTTAGCTTTCCAATGTCATCAGGAAAGAGACAGGATGTTCACTCACCTCTCCCCGCAATTTTCTTTTTTTTCCTCATTTTTATTGGTACATAATAATTGTACATATTTATGGGATACATGTCATACTTTGATATATGCATACAATATGAAATGATTAAGCCAGGGCATTTAGGATATCCACCACCTCAAACATTTATCATTTCTTTGTGTTGGGAACATTTCAAATCCTCTCTTCTAGCTATTTGAAATATACAGTAAATGATTGTTAACTATATTTATCCTACTGTGCTATTGAACACTAGAACTTATTCCTTCTATCTAATTGTATGTTTGTACCCATTAACCAACCTTTCTTCATTCCCTTTCCCCTTCCCAGCCTCTGGTAACCATCATTCTACTCTCTACCTCCATGAAATAAACCTTTTTAGCTCCTACACATGAGTGAGAACATGTGATATTTGTCCTTCTGTGCCTGGCTTATTTCACTTAACATAATGACCTCCAGTCCCATTCATGTTGCTACAAGTGACAGAATTTCATTCTTTTTTATGGCTTTTTAATAGTATTTCATTGTGTATATATACCACATTTTCTTTATCCATTCATCTGTTGATGGACACTTAGGTTGATACCATATCTTGGCTATTGTGAATAGTGCTGCAATGAACACGAGGGTGCAGGAATCCCTTTGATATACTTATTTCCTTTCTTTTGGATAAATACCCAGTAGTCGGATTGCTGGGTAATGTGGTAGTTCTATTTTCTGTTTTTTTTAGAAGCCACCATACTGTTTTCTATAATGATTGTACTAATTTACATTCCCACCAACAACGTATAAGAGTTCCCTTTTCTACACACCCTCACCAACACTTGTTATCTCTTGTCTTTTTGATAACAGCCATCCTAACATGTGTGAGAGGATATTTCACTGGGGTTTGATTTGCATTTCCCTGATGATTATTGATGTTGAGCATTTTTTTTCATATACCTGTTGGCCAATTGAATGTCTTCTTTTGAGAAATGTCTATTCATGTCCTTTGCCCACTTTTTAATGGGATTATTTGTTAATTTGCTGTTGAGTTGTTTGAGTTCCTCTAGCTATTAGTCTCTTATCAGGTGAATAGTTTGCACATATTTTCTCCCATTCTACCGGTTGTCTCTTCACTCTATTGATTGTTTCCTTTGCTGTGCAGAAGCTTTTTGGTTTAGTATAGCCCCATTTGTCTATTTTTGTTTTTGTTGCCTGTACTTCTGAAGTTGTAGCCATAAAATATTTGCCTAGACCAATGTCCTGGAGTGTTTCCCCTATGTTTTCTTCTAGTAGTTTTATTGTTTCAGGTCTTATGTTTAAGTGTTTAATCCATTTTGAGTTGATTTTTCTTTATGGTGAAATATAGGGGTCTAGTTTTATTCTTCTACACATAGATATCCAGGTTTTCCAGCATCATTTATTGAAGAGGGTGTCCTTTCCCCAGTGTATATTCTTGACACCTTTGTTGAAAATCAGTTGGTTGTAAATACATGGATTTATTTTGGGGTTTTCTATTCTGTTCTATTGGTCTATGTGTCTGCTTTCATAGCAATACTATGCTGTTTTAATTACTACATAAGCTACTGCATTTTAAGATCATTTGTTATGCAGCAATAGGTAACCAGAACACTGTTGTTTATAACCCAGCTTCTTGATTCTGATCTTACCACCTTCAAGATTGAGAGAATAATTTCTAGGCTTTTGAAAGAAACATGTAGCTTCAGGTCTTTTCTGTATTTCAAGTATATATTTCTGGAAACAAAACTGTTTTTCTTGAAAGTTGCTCCAATGTTTCGACAGACTGATATTTTTAGTCCTTTATAGCCACAGTACTGGTCCATGGCCTGTTAGGAACCAGGCCACTCAGCAGGTGAGTGGCAGTGGACAAGTGAAACTTCCTTTGTATTTACAGCCACTCCCCATCACTCACATCACCACCTGAGCTCTGCCTCCTGTCAGATCAGTGGTGGCATTAGATTCTGCATTATGGTGAGTCATATTATTATTTCATTATGTATTACAATGTAATAACAATAGAAAGAAAGTGCACAATAAATGTAATGCACTTCAATCATCCCTAAACCATCCCCCATCCTGTCCCCTGGTCCAGGAAAAAATTATCTTTCATGAATCTGGTCCCTGATGCCAAAAAGGTCAGGGACCACTGCTTTATAACACATAAATGAGTCACTTTTCATTATAGCACATTTTATAAAAAACTGCCTTGTTTTCAGAGTGGCTGTACCATTTTGCAGTCCCACTAGCCACATATGAGAGTTTTAATGACTCCGTATTCTTCTCAGCACTTGATATTGTCAGTTTTTTGAGTGTATATCTCACTGTGGTTTTAATTTGCATTTTCCTAGTGATTAATGATGTTGAAACTCTTCTAATGTGCTTATTTTCCATTTCTATATCTTTTTTTGGTGGATTGTCTATTCAGATCTTTTTTGTTGGGCTGGTTTACTTGTCTTCTTCATGTTGAGTTCAAAGTATTTATTAGGGAAACCTACTTACAAAGTGCTGTAGCAGTCCTCACAACGGACAGTGAGAGAAAGAGATGTTCTACCTAGGTATGTCTGCCACAAGGAGTCGGAGTATAGAGTTTATGGGAAGGTTTAAGGAATTTGGCTCAAGGATGGAGCTAGCTTCTTGTAGTGTCTAAACATCTTTATTAGTGCCTGGGAATGTTCAAGGCTCCAGCGTGGGTTCAGGCCTGCAGGGGAAAACGGGAGGCTGGCCAGGTCACAGAGTGGTCAGGCACTCTGTATTTCTCAGTCAGGACCACAGAAAAAAGGAGGGGAAAGTGGGGGGCCCTAAATCCACTGATACGTGAAATGACACATATGAATCTCAAATGAATTATGCTGAGAAAAAAATTAGACACAAAAGATTAGATACTGTATGATTCTATTTATATGAAATTCTAGAAGAAGCAAAATTAAACTAGAGCAACATAAAGTAGATCGGTGGCTGCTGGGACTGGGAATGAGGGGATTGTTAACTGCAGTGGGGCATAAGGTACTTTTGGAGGTGATGAAAATGTCCTGTATTTGATTATGGTGGCAGATCACAGGGGTATGCGATTGTTGAATTTATTGAACTGTACACTTAAAATGGTTATAGGAAAATGATACTTCAATACGTTAACTGAAAACCTAACAGTGGAAATGACAGAAATTCTTACAAAACTCTGCTTTGTTTCCAAATGCCAGAAAATGCTCTCCTCTCACCAGTTTAATTTTTCTCCAAGGTCTAGAAATGGAAGTGAATGAATGTTTTAAATCTCTTATGAATGAGCTGTTAAAAACCTAGGCATCTAGCTTCTTTACAGACATCTCCAAATGCTTTTTAAATCTTCATGACTTTCTAGGAGATATTATAACTTGTTGATTTCAGATGAAGAATGCTTTGTTGCAGATTTTCTTCTCTGCAGAGATGTCATTTGGCACTTAGGATTATTTTTTATGAAGCCCTTACCATGTTAGCTATAATTCCACTGTAGGTAATGAAATTAGGACTCAGAAAGGCTAAATAACTCTTCCACATTACCTGTAAATGGGTGAGGTGGGATTCAAGTCCAGGTCTATCTAGTGCTATATCCTAGGTGCATCTTTCTTCACTACTGATGAGAACACAGAGTGAACTGAGAAGACTGGAGTTGAAATTCCCACTCCACCATGTGGTCATGCGTGACCTTGGACAGGTCGCTTGACCTCAGTTCCCTTATCTGCAGCTTAGGTGATTACCAGGCCTCACTTCTCTTTGTGGTCTACTGCGCAGTTCTGGGGGAGCTATTTGCATACACTACAGTGTGAATGGAGCCCCATGGAGGCAGCTCTGGCATGACAATTCCTCTAGTGAGGCAAAATGTTAGTGTGGGGTTTCCACCCAGAAAATGTGTGTGGAAATGCTCTGAAATCTCTCGAGCACTGATCTCAGATAAAATGTTATCAGTGCCCTTCCTCAAAAACCTTCAATAGCTCCAAAATTCCTGTGGAATCTACTCTAAACTCCTCAACTCTCTATGATCTAGGCAAGACCAACGATCAATCTTATCTCCCTCCACTCTTTGTTCCATGCCCTCAACCTCTGCCTCATGCCTTCCCTGTCATGAGATGCCATCAATCACCTATGGGCATATCGTGTGACCTAGGGATAAAATTCCCTGGATGAAGGGAGAGGAGTGGAAGTCAGTCGAATCACCAACAATGGTCCTATAAAATTCCACCCTCTGCTGAAGACTTGCTAGTGGTTCTGAATGCTCTGTGGAGCTAGAGCTTCTGAACGTGAATCACCCTAATAGACATATGTCAAAATGGACATATATTTAATGTCCCTGGGCTCCTGGTTCCTGACGTTAGGACCCAAGCATATTTGCTCCCTAATTTCATTCTTGCCTACCCTTGCACAGGGACCAAGCCCGTGTCACCTCCTGGCTTTGGTAAATCTAGTTCTCCTTCCTGGAAACTCTCCCTCCCCTTTTCACATGGCCAAATTCTATGTATTCTTCAGGCCCTTTTTCTTCCATGAAACCTTTCCCAATCCCTTCAGCGCACATGGACCTCTTTTCTGAACCCCACAGAACTTGCACTTGGCGTGCTACACAGTGTCTCAGAACACGATACAGTACGCTATATTTCAGGCCACTCTGAGACGATGCCTCTTTGTCAATGTGTCCTAACAACAATGACAAATATTCATATGACACTGTCCACATGCCATGCACTATGTAGTCCTGCTTCATTTACTACTCATTACATCCTACAAGGTAGGCATTGCTCTATCATTTTGCAGCAGAGGACACTGAGACACACAGAGGTTATGTAGTTTGCCCAAGGCCATGTCACTATTAAGTGGTAACGGTGGGTTTTGAACTCAGGCCTCCAGCAGCAAAGTCTGGACTGTTCCTGAAACTCAAAAAAAAAAATTTGTTTTAGGCCAGGCACAGTGGCTCATACCTGTAATCCCATCACTTCTGGAGGCTGAGGCAGGAGGATCATTTGAGGCCAGGAGTTGGAGACCATCCTGGGCAACACAGTGAGACTCCATTGCTACAAAAAAAAAAAAAAATTAGCTGGACATGGGTGGCACATGCTTGTAGGTCTAGATACTCAGGAGGCTGAGGCAGGAGGATCTCCTGAGCTCAGGAGTTCAAGGTTGCAGTGAGCTATGATCATGCCACTGTACTCCAGCCTAGGTGACAGAGCGAGACCCTGTCTCTTAAAAAAAACAAACTTGAGCCTATTTGAATATGCCACATTGAATATGCTGTAGACTAAATAGTTAAATGTTTATTTTGCTGTTATTTAATTATATTTGAGCATTTGTGGAATTTTATCAGGTCTCTGTTGTCTCCAGTCAGAAACAAGGTAACAGGTAGGACTGAGCCCCTTCCTCCCTTCTTTTCCTCACTCCCTCATGTTCCCTCTGTCCATTCCCTTCTCCCTCTTTTTTTGTCCTTTTCTTTCTCATGATGCATACAGCACAGTCCTACGCACATAGCAAATGTTTGATAAACACTTGGCGAATTGCATTGCCTTGTCCAGTGAGCCAGTTTATTAAACATCACAACTTGCATGGTCAGAGCTCTTCCCGCAAACATTAGGTGAACACCTGTTCTGTGCCTAGCACTATGCCAGTCCCTGGGGACATGTCAGCACATAGAGCAGGGAACGTGGCTCTGCCCTGTGAAGCTTATGTCACAGCAGCAATCTACCCACGCCTTGCATTCGCTTAGCCCTGTGTATTCTGCAGAGACTGTGCACATATTTATCTTAGTTGGTTCAATGGCAATCCTACCACTTAGGCACCATTATTTCCAGTTTACAGATGTGAAAGCTGAGGTCCAGCAAGTTTGAGTGATTAGCCCAAGGTCATGCAGCTGTGGGTGCCACAACTGAAACTCAAACCCAAGTCTTCTTGAATTGTCTCAACCTTACCTGCTATGACCTGCCCCATCCAAGCCTCTCATTGGACCCTGCAGAGCAAATGAGTTCTCCCCTAGTTGCCATCCTTTATTTACAGGGAAATTTCAAATTCATTCTTCATTCTGTCTCCCCATGGGCCAAAGAAATGCTTATGTGAATATTATAACACCCCCTACATAAAAAATGAGCAGCACCGAGGGAGTGAAGAGCCCCTTTAAAATACCTGCTGAACATCAGCAGCCTCATCCCTAGGATTACTCAATTAAGTGTTCAGTACATGGTGTCAATAATAAAAAGAAGAACTGCACCGAATTCGATACCTTTTTGAAAACTTACAAAACCTGAGAAGCTAGCCTGTGTAAAACAGGAAGCTGTTTTGTTTACCACCTTACTAATGCCTGTTATCAGACGGTGTCTCTGTTGCACGAGTGAGATCTAATCTACCACTGGACACATAAAGGACTTCACTAAATTAGCAGGTACCACTGGTCGTTTTGTTTTCATCTGGGCAAGAACTTACTGAAATGCAACAGAAGTTGTTTGTTTAGAAGAGATTTCCAGGTAGGTGTCAGTTTTCTAAGAAAAGGGAGATGGATCAGGGGGTCCACGTGGGTGGACGTCATACCTTCTGGGACCTAGGAGGGAGTATCTCCATTTTCTTCCTGTTTTCTCTCATGTGTCCTACCTTTTTTCCACCCATGCCGTAATACGTTGGCCGGTTGCACTCATCCAAACTTAGCCCGAGACACTCAGCATTGTCTGTGCCCGTGTCACCTTCCCCGTGCTTTCACAAATTCTCAATTACTGACAATACGACCACTCCTACAGGCTTAGTAGTTTGTGTGTATTGATATTGAATTGTAAGAAAGTCAGTGAAAATATAATTTCTATCTATACATGTGAGTGTTTTATACATACACAGTACTCCCTCGGTATATCCATGGGGGATCGGTTCCAGGGCCCCTTCATTTGCCAAACTCCACAGAGGTTCAAGTCCCTTATATAACCTGCTAACATCCTCGAGTATACTTTGAATCGTCTCTAGATTACTTACCAAACCTAATACAATGCCTATACATCACTTCGTTTGGGTGGATTCAACATAGTACTAGCCACATGGCAAGTTCAAGTCTTGCTTTCTGAAACTTTGCAGAATTTTTTTCCCTAATATTTTCAATTCTCTGTTGGTTGAATCCACAGATGTGGAACCCATGGATACCAAAGGCTGGCTGTATATATATGTGTGTGTGCACACACATTAAGCTTGTGTGTGTGAAAGTAAGTTTTCATTGAATGTCCACTCTAGGTCAGGCTATTAGAGGAAGCAGTTGGTGGTTGGTTTGGTGTCTTTTGGTCTGGGTGGACAAGGTCGCCTGGTGCCTTTCCCAGACCTGCGTTAAAGAGTAGAGATAGAAAGCCTTACCTAGTCTTCCAGAAACCCCTGGATTGGCTGAGGATGAAAGGTAACTGTTGTTGGACAAGTACTTTGAAGGAGAGCGGTGGAAATACGGGGTCTTCCGCACGGACATGGTAGGAATTGAAGTGTGTCTGCAGGTCTTTTCAGCAGGTGGTGATGATTACATTGAACCATGCAGGCTGAGTTACTTCTCCTGGGGCAAGAAATGTGAGCCCCTTGTCTGATTCAATACGAAAAAAGCAGATATACTCAGCAGAATAAATTGGGTAAAGGACACACACAGATAATTCACAGAAAAGGAAATATGAATGACTAATAATTTCAGTAAAAAAAATACTCTCAGTAATTAAATAAATGTTAATTACCACAATAATGGCACCCCTTTTGCCCATTTAATTGGCCAAGTAATTTTTTTCCTCTTAGAGCTTCTCCATGTTGACAGATGCTTGCTGATCTGGCACCATCACCTCCTAGGGCCAAGAGTATATACACTGTTACGCACTTTCTGGAAGCAATTTGGCAAAATGCAAAAAGACTCAGAAATATGATTAGAGGTAGAAATTTTGTTTTGGGGAATCTACCTTAAGGAAAAAATTCAAAAATGCAAAGATGTTTATTGCAGCACTATTTACAACAAGGCAAATTGGAAACAACTTAATCATACAACAAAAAGACAATGATTAAATAACCATGAATATCTATACAATATATTGGAGTTTCTACAAATTATATTTTCAAATAATTTTTAGCCACATGAAACTAGGTGGAGGATATAGAATTTAAAATATCAGAATACAAAGTGATATACAAGTGTGCTATAAATTATTCTACAGTGGAGACAGTGGCTCTTTCTCCATAGCAAAGTTGGAGGTGGCAGATTGAGGCCCAGGAAGCTGAACACTCTGGTCACAATGACCTCCCCCCAACCACGTTGTTTGGCTTGCATAGGCATTCCTTCCCCATGAAAAGTATTCTTCACGATCATCTCTTTTAACTAAATAGCAGAGCCTGTATTCAAAACTAAAACTCAGCCATATTTGAAACACCTATTATTAAAATGTAATAATAAGTCTAATATTTGGGCAAGGATGTTGGTAAAAAAATATCTAAAATCACTTGGCAGGTGGATGAAATCAAGTCACTTAAAATGAACCAACCACGTTCGGAGAAGGCGGTGTAACCTTTGCACTAGTAACTGTATTCATGATTGGCAGCTGCGGAAATTCATGTGCTGTCCTAAAATACAAATTCTGGGAAATATTTGCAGCTGGGAAGAAGATTGTTTTTATTCCTGATTTCAGCTTTGAGAGGTTCTTCTTGTTTATTTCCAGGAAGGGAGCTTACTGTTTCCACACCGTTCTCACCAAGTTCTTCCTCATGTGTGGCTGAACCTAGTTTCCTCTAGTATCAAATTCTGCTGATCTTCTACTCCCTTTCTACAGGAAAAGCTATCAGATCGTAGACTCTTCTATCTTACAAGTACCTAAAACATCACCTAATCCAATCCTTTATTAAAAAAAAAACACCTAAATATCAGAAAACTTTGGTCTAGACCAAAGACAGACAGGTACTGGCATTAAAAAAAAAAAGGAAACTAAAATGAATTCAAGGACTATTATTTTTCACACGAAATATTCCAAGTTCGGCCAGCTATGGCTGATGTTTCTGGGTCTTTATCATCCCACACTGTTCTGGACTCCAGGTTGATACTAACTCTCTTAAAATTTGGTGCCTGGAATAGAACATTTCAGATGTGTAGTCTGAACAGTGCAAAGCAGAGTAAAAATTACTCTGCTCCATCCTTTTATCCACTTAAGAGCATTTATCAAGCAGCTCTTACTTGTCTGGTATCGTGCTGGGCACTAGTCCTACACTGTCCAATATGGGGGCTACTTGCTCATGTGGCTATTTAAATTTAAATTAATTAAATAAAATGAAAAGTTTGGTTTCTAAATTGCACTGGCCACATTTTCAGTGCTCAACAGCCATGAGGCTAGCGGCTGCCTTATCGGACAGCACAGATACATATTTCCATCCTTGCAGAAAAGTTCTATTGGACTGTGCTGCATTAGATAATTATTTTTTCTTGCTACCCCAGGTTCTCTGTGGAAAGAAAGGAAGGAGGAAGGGAGGGAGCCAAAGACACAAAGAGGGAGGCAGAGAAGGATGGAGGAGGGCATTAGCATAATTGTACAGATCGGAGGCAAGTTGAGCAGCTAGATGAATGGGCAGGCAGTTGGATGCATAAATGAAGGGATATCTGGTGGAGAGGTGGATACAGAATCAGGTGGGTAGACTTCATTTGTTCTGATTGTCTATTCATATAGCCTAAGATGAAACTGGCTCTGTGGTGCCATGCCAAGGTGTTAGCTTCTAATGAACTTGCAACTAAGGATATTCTTCATTCTACCCTTAAGTTTTCCCTTTTCTTTTCACTATACTTGAAAGAGGCTGGAGGGTTATGTGACTCAAGGATAAAAAATGGGTTCATAACATTTAGGAGGAACTTCATGTCACGTAGTCCAGATGTTGTCGATCTTGACTACACACGGGAATCACCAGGGGAGCTTTAAGAGCCACTGAGGACTGGGCCTCACATGTTGTGGCTGTGCAGGCCTGTGGCCTGGGCACTGGGGTTTTTAAGAGCTCCCTGGTGACTCCCATGTGCAGCCGGGGCTGAGCAGCTCTGCTCTAGTCAACCTTCCTGTCTCTGAGGGACTCCTTCCTATCGTGTCCCTGACACGTAGTCACCAGCCTCTGCTTGGCTCTCTACAGTCACAGCTTGCTTAGGGCCTCGCAGGGGCCATAATCCTACTCTTGTCCATAATCCTACTCTAGGTCTTTCTTGTGTGATGGCTGCATTTGCCTCTTTGAACTACCTCCTGCTGGTTCTGGGGCCACTGCTGGGAGTCACACATAGTCATTCTCACCTGCACAGCCAGTATCCTGCTGTCTCTCCCCCTCAAAGTGTCTCTTCTCCAGGGTGGATCCTCCTGGCTCCTTCAGTTCATTTTTATTGGGTAAGGTTTCCTCTCAACTGCATTTTACTTGGTCCATGTTTGCATTAAATGTGCTCTGAACATAGTTGGACCACTTTAGGATGACATGAAATGGTAACTTCTCATAATCTGCATAAAATACTTCTATTAATTCAGATGAAATTTAGATTAAATTAATTAGCTTAGATTTAATTAATTTTACATGTAGGAAGTTTCTTTATTAACCCTATCACATGCTAACCTTCTGGGCAACTAGAATGACGAGATTTTATTTTTTAGAGTATCGATGCCCAGTTTGGGTAACCTTATTAATACAACACGGCTTAAATTCCACACAGTGGAATGCTAGCTAGCTATTTAAAAGAATGAGGCAATTGTACAAGTATTTTTGTGGAAAGATTTCTAAGATGTAAAGTTTAAAAGGTCACAGAAAAATAGGTATTTTCTACTCTGATTTATATATATAAAAACCCATATATAATTATGTATAATTATTTGTATAAATACATAAACAAATATCTAGAGGGATGAACAACAAACTTCCCTCTGGGGAGGGGAGGAAACTGAGATGGGAGAGAGTAAAAGAGACTTTACATTTGTCAAAAATGAAATTTTAAATTGTAGTCTATCGTGGATATAAAAGAGCCGTTTGAGAACCAGGAGACATTGAACTAAAGTGGTAAGACTCCCACTTACAGCAGTTACAGCACAGTTTGTCAAACATAAGAGAGGAAGTATTTAGAGCTTTTTCATGATTGGCTGTTGTATATTAACCTTCTTTTTGAGGCAAGCAGAGGTGTTCAAGCTGATATTTCTATAGTTGACTGGTTTAATTTTACTGAATCAGGCTGATAAGGACATAAAACTTGTGTTTTTCTGTTTCATATGTGATTAGAACTGGAGTTTCAGGAAAAACAGGATGACCTCAGCTTTGTCTATGAGGCTGTGGACAGTTGGCCTTGTAGGGTTTGGGCTATAATCCCCAAAGACACAATCCCAAATGCCATAATCCCAAATGTTGAGATCTTGAAAGATCAAAATCCCTAAAATCTAAAATCCAAATGTTACAAACTCAAAAGTTTAAAATTGTGGAAATATAATTCCGGAAAAAATAATGTAAACAAATTTTAAAGACATTTATTTACATTTCTAAAAGGAGTTTTGCTTGAGAAACACATAAAAACACAACAGAACACTTAATAGGCCATTTTACACAATAAAATAGGCAATAATAATAACATATTTTGCAAGTGTAAGCACTCATGTATACTAATGGTTACCAGGAAAAAAAATCAAGCTCTATAAAAGAATTTAAAGAGGTTTATTCTGAGCTGAATGTGTGTGACTGATGGCCTAGAGCACATGGCCTCAAGAAGTCCTGAGAAAATGTGCCCAAGGTGGCCAGGTTACAGTTTGGTTTTATGCATTCTCGGAGACAGGGATTACATGTCAAATCATAAATCAATACATGGAAGGCATGTATTCATTCGGCCCAAAAAGAGAGACATCTCAAAGTGGGGGCTTACAGGCTACGTGTGGGTGGATTTAAAGATTCTTTGATTTGCAATTGGTTAAAGAAATGAAGCTCTATCTAAAGCCTTGGAATGTTTTAAGATAAGCAAGTTTGTTAATCAGAGATAAGAATGTCGTCAGGTGTTCTGGTGAACTTTCTGAGTGGCCCACGCAGCAACATGCACAAAGGGTGTCCATGTATGAGCTGCTGTGAATTCTCCAAGGTTTATCACAAGTCATGCAGGTTCGCTTGCAGGAGTGTGAGGCTAGCTCAGAATGATCAGAAGCCTATACTTGTCAGATTTTAAACCATATCAGTTTTTATATCTCTAACCCCATGTAACTAGTAGCAAGGACTTGGCTGCTAACTCTGGGGAACCCACATGCTTTCCTGAGCTCTGAACTTCAGAACTAACAGCCCATAGGCAGCCCTGAAGCCCAAACTGAAGCTTCCACAGGTTTAACATACCGATCATGTTGATTTCGTAGAAGTGATACATGAATTAAAGACACTTTCCTCAAACTGAGCAAAACCCAAGTGACTTTTTTAAAGTTTGACTTGTTTTGAATCACTTTGAGAGAAAAGGAAAGTAAGTGCAAACAGCTAGTGGTGAGTACCTTTGCCCTCCGGAGCAAGCAGCGCCGTTCTGTTATGCTTTAGATGCTGAAGTTTAGACACTTTCCATGATTGTAAATGTGTAACAGACAAAATGTTGGGTACTTTGTTCTCAGCTGCTGTGGATTATTTCATTAGGACTAAGAATGCTGATAAGGTCCTATGAATCAGTTGTTCTTCCATTCCATTTTCCACCTCCAAAGCCTGGACTGTGTTTCCCTGATCAGTGGGAGGTGTACCTGGACAGACCCGTAAACATAGATCAACACGTTCCACCCAAGGGACCCTACTTTTTCCTAATTTCCATTGGAATGGCTTCTTAAGGCCTGTATTTCATTCCTGCTTCCTACCAATTTTATAGCTTTTTCAAGTTTAAGATGTAAACTCAAATATACTTTCTCATCTGACCCTCTGGACACCCGCGCGTGGCAGCACGGCCCTGACTTTGGAGATGAGCAGTGGAGGCTCAGAGCTAAGGGGCTGTCCTGGGCACAGAGCTGGGGCTGGCTCCTGCTCTCCCATCTCCATTCTCACTCACTTTGACCACACCGAACTCGGGGGCTCACAGTCTATTAAGAAGCAAAAATGATTCCTTGCCACGGGCCTCTGTTATTGCATTTCTCAGACTTACCTTGAGAAGTGCCCATCGACTTGTATATTCACGTCCTCACACTCGTCCCTTCCTCCCAGAGAGGAGAAGGTCAGCAGGACACCCTCTGAGGAATCAGTCCACGGCTTAAGGTCCTTCCCGGGACTGCCCCTTTGTCTGTTTTTCCTCCTTCTCGACTGAAGTCTATAATCTTGAGAAAAGCTGGCACCAGCCTTAGGGCTCTTGGTCTAAAAAATATTGAGTCTAATAAAAAGTCTTGTTGACTGACACTTCTGCTCGTTCCTGAAGGAGCACAGGGAATCTCACGTCCAAATACAGCTCCCTGCCATAATGAGTATTGTGAATTAAAACCCTCAGAAATCAATAGTTGTTAGAGGAGACTTTTCTCCTAGCTACACAAAGACTGGACAGACCCACCAAGGAAAACGTTGTCCCCCCTCATCAAGCCTCTCCCAAAGCACAGGATGAAGTTGTTCTCTTAATTTCCCATATCTGCCTAAAGTTCGGGCCTCCCAGTGAAGAAAACAATGACCTCTGGTTCCTTCCCTTCGTCTTCATTAAGTGAACTCATATCACAGGAAGGAAGACGAAAGTCAATCAACCCTGGAGAGAATTTTGTCATAAATCACTGTCTGCCCTGTGGGCCCAACAGGCTTTGTCCCAAGCCATCGTATGTTCTTCAAGCCCACTGAAGTCCCCTAAGAATCATTTACTATTCCTCTGAAATCATCCACACTTCCCCATCTCTTTTTTCCCTAAGAAGTAAGGTATATACACATCTATACCCATTGGGATGTTGGGCAATCGCTCTGTGATTCTCCCCCATGCATGCTAATCAATTTATATGCCTTTTCTCTTCTTGATCTGCGTTTTGTGAGTTGATGTTTCAACAAACCTTCCAAGGGCGGAGGGACCCCTCTGGGATGGATAAGCTCCTAGGGGTTTGCTGTTGCGACATGACCAGCTTAATTCAGCAGGAAAAGGAAAGTAGCCTAGACTTGTAATTACTACAGTACTTAATTACAATAGCTAAAATTTCAAATGTTAAATTAAAAATCACTGCATATGAACCTAGTGACAGGAAAAATGGATGCAGAGATTAAATATCTAGCCCAGACTTTTGTATTTACTTGTTAGAGGATTTTGGATAAATTACTAAATTTCTTCATGGTTCAATTTCCCCATTAGCTATGATGGACAGCACATCATTATGGGGCCCTGGAGAGGCATAGTTATTTGTAATAATAATAATTGTGATTATTATTGTTAAGTATTTTGTTTGTAAATAATAAGAGAATTATTTTGATAGTCATATATAAATTTTAAAACAAAATAAAAAAATCCCTTGAAATACAGTAATAATTATTATAATATTATTATTATCATTATACAAACTGTTTTTCCTGTTTTATATTTCTTCCTTCAAATGCTTTCAGAAACCAATATACCCATTCTTCGCCACTACCCGCAACATTTGTTTTCTTTTCCCATCGTATATCATGCTGACTTTGAAAATGTCAAGGCTTTCTTTCTTGGCCCCCTTCTGTATCTGTGACATACATTTTGAAATACATGGTAAAGAACCTCTAAAATGTGCAGGCTGCTTCCCATACATGGCATCTTTGTGTAAATGAATAGATCAACTGGTGTGTTTTACAAAGGGTGATCGTGCTTAATTGTGGAATTGTTTTTTTCTTCTTTTATCACAGTACAAGCAAAATGACAAGCTCAATAGATGAAGTTGAGGCCTTCGGGACCACGCCCTATGACTATGAGCTGGCACTGCCATGTGAAAAAGCCAGTATCAAGGAACTGGTCGCCCAGTTTCTGCCTCCACTGTACTCCCTGGTGTTCATCGTGGGCTTCTTGGGCAATGTCATGGTGATAGTGATCCTCACAAAATACAGGAGGCTCAGGATTCTGAGCAACATCTACCTGCTCAACTTGGCAATTTCTGACTTGCTCTTCCTCTTCACTCTGCCATTCGGGATTCACTATGCTAGGCAGAATAAGTGGGTTTTTGGCCATGGCACGTGCAAGCTCGTCTCGGGGCTTTATCAAATGAGCTTGAACAGCGAGATCTTATTCATCATGCTGATGACAATTGATAGGTACTTGGCCATAGTCCATGCTGTGTTTGCCCTTCGAGCCCGGACTGTCACTTTTGGTGTCATCACCAGTATTGTCACCTGGGGCCTGGCAGGGCTAGCAGCCCTCCCTGAATTTATCTTCCATGAGTTCCAAGACATGCCTGAAGAACCTGTGTGCAGCCCTGCTTACCCAGAGGATGGAGAAGATAGCTGGAAGCATTTCCATGCTCTCAGAATGAACATCTTGGGTCTCGCCCTTCCCCTGCTCGTTATGGCTTTCTGCTACTCAGGAATCGTCAAAACATTGTGGCGATGCCCCAATAAAAAAAAGTATAGGGCCATCTGGCTCATCTTTGCCATCATGGTGATCTTTTTCATTTTTTGGACACCCTACAACTTGGTTCTCCTTCTCTCTGCTTTTCAAATGATCTTCTTTGGTGAGAACTGTGAGCGGAACAGACACCTGGACCTGGCCAGGGAGGTGACAGAGGTGATCGCCAACACACACTGCTGCATCAACCCGGTCATCTACGCTTTCGTCGGTGAGAGGTTCCGGAAGTACCTGCGCCACTTTTTCCACAGGCACGTGGCCGTGCACCTGGGCAGATACATCCCATTCCTTCCTAGTGAGAAACTGGAAAGAGCCAGCTCTGTCTCCCCATCAACAGGGGAGCAGGAACTCTCTGTTGTGTTTTAGGTTAGCTGCAGAAAATTGCCTAAAGAGGATAAGTTGGGCAGATGAAGCAAACACATTAAGTCAGCCACCTTTACCTCTATACCTTTACCTTTGAACAACCAGAGCAACGCTGAAATATATGCACAATGGTGGCAGTATATGCATGCACCTCAAGGCATTACCAGAGGCCAAGGGCTGGGCAGTTTACTCATCACCAACCTTGAAAAGCAGAGCTTTGCTTCATTCTCTGAAGAGTTACATAATAAATTTTAATGCTCCCGAATGCTACATACTATATGCAGCTATAAAAAGGTAAAACTTTATATTTCAAATCTTAATTTCAGCAGCTGTTGACATGAATGAAGCATTTCACAAAATGCAATAAATTGAAATCAAGGTATCGGCTGGGCAAAAAAAAATACAATAAGTCAATTACTTTATTTGCTAATGTGACTAGCTCTTTCCTTGCTTCATGAAAGCCTTTTTTTTTTTTTTGGATATGAATAAATAATCTCAAGAAACATAATGGCATACCGAACCTGTTCTAAATATTTTGTTTGGTTTTTATTTTTTTTCTTTTGTCTTTTTTTTTCTTTTGTCTTTTTTTTTCTTATTTTTAAAAATACTCTTAATAAAGTCAATTGATTTCCTATATGCACCAAATGACCAAATTTCCCACAAGTGACTCATGGAGCCCTGAAAAGTGCAGTCCCTTAAAGGTGATCCTCTTAAATGCCAATCTCACATTGCACAATAGGCCAGGGGCCCCCAGCACATAAGAAGTAGCTCGGGTGTGGCCTGCAAACTTGTCCTCAGAAGCCCCTGGAGGGTGTGCTAACACAGGGACGGCCGGGTCCCACCCCAGAGTTTCTGATTCAGAGGGTCTGGAGTGAGACCCAAGAATTCGCAGCCCTAGCAAGTTCCCAGGCGATGCTGATGACGCTTGTCCCAGGGCCTCACTTTTAGAACGATTGCTCAAGCTGAAGGGCTCCTGGAGACACTTCGGAGTTATTCTTGAAACTAAGGATTTCACAGTTGGCAGAGGGAAATGCAAAAAGCCTTTGTGATCTAGGCTGTGCTCAGGGCAGTCGCCATCCTGCACAACCTATAAATGATGTCGGTCCATCCTGAACCAATTGGCTTAATGGGAATTTCTTGTTCACCGTACTTATTCAGTTGAGCTTTTCTTGAGTGCTTGTATTTAATACCTTGCACTAGAAGCTGTGGGAGGTACAAAGATGAATGAGACTTTGTGTGAGCTATATCCTAAGGAAAAAATGTGCAACATTTGTAAAAGTATCCAAAAAAAAGTGGAAATGGCCCAGGTGCTCATTCCCTTTGCCTCTCCCTGTTTGTGGCTTCTTAGGGAAGTAAGTTCTAAGTTTCTGCTTAACCTGTGCCTCTCAGTAGACAATTCATGACAGTGTAATTGAGCCCTGCTGGCTGTTCACCCAGCAGCTGTCTGCGAGGCAATGTGGATAGGATGCACACATGTTGCTTTAGGTTAAGTGAAAGATGCGGAAACGTACGGGACAAACATGATCCCTGCCCCCAGCACACTTCAGGTTAGTAGGAAGTATAAGCTAGAAACAAACAGCTCCAGTGCAAAGAGGTAGAAACTCATTGCTGTGCCTGGGCCAGGAAGGGAAAAATCATTTCTTGCTGAAATCTGCGAGAAGGAAGACTTCCATGGAGGAAGTGGCAGGTCTCTGAAGGCAGGATTAGGAAAGGGAGAGGATTTGGGTGGAGGCACTTTAAGGCCAGGGAATGCCCAATCCAGAGATGAGAGGGGAGGGCATGCACATCTGTGGCCAGTAGGGTAGGGTGGCCAGGTCGGGATGGGCATGGATTTCAGCCAAAGGATCGTGGGCTTTCTTGGGACGGCAAGGGGAGCTGTTGAGGGGTTAGAGCAGGGAGTAAAACAACACACGTGGTGCTGTAGGGAGATAAATCTGGTAACACAGAGAACGTGGTGCGGAGGCCCCAGAAGTGTGCAGGGAGTGAGTTAGGAGGTGAGTGTAAGTGTGGAGGCAAGGAACGTTTAGTGGTTGGTAAGAGAGGTGCCGGGAGCACCCAGAGAACTTGACCAAGAGACAGCATGAAGGAAGAGCCGAAGCACTAGCAGTGATATATGGTTGATTGTAAAAATCAAAGGACAAAACAGAGTGTATCATATGTTTAAAAAAAGAACACACACACACACATACACACACATACACACACATTTTTCCTACACTTAGATGCACAGGTCATCTCCCTAAGGATACAGAAGAAACCGGTACCCATAGTTGTCTATGGGACGGCATAGTGATGGCTGGAGAACAGAAGGAGTGTGACCTTTCGTGTCTTTTGGATTTTGAACCACAGGAACATGTTACCCATTCAAAAAATAAATAAATAAAAATTTAGAATTATATGCTAAAAAAACAAAAAGCTGGGCTACTGCTCAGGTGTTCAGAGGTAGGTATGCATCCCACCAGCCATAACGACATTAGAAGTTTCCTGCCACGCATTAACCCTGCAACGTGACACAAATTACGTGGCCTCTTTTGTCTCCAGTTTCTTCAACCATATAACAAGGAGATTGGATTAGATCATCTCCAAGCCCCCTGGTGGCTGAAGTAGACTCTGATTTTGCTAAAATATTAGAGCTGGAGCCTCCAAAATCGATTACCAAAAGGAAGGGGCAGAGGAGGGGTGGACAGTCCCACAGTGCTACCTCCATCCGTCACAAGGCCAGGTGTATTGCTCACTGTTCCCTAAGGTGGACTCGGGTTTCACTTGCTGGTTCATTCATCTGGGCGCTTGTCATTCATTCATTCATTCAGTCAACATTTGCTAAGCACCTACCATATTCTCAGCTATGTCCTCAGGAAACAAACTTGGACGCACCACAGACCCTGCCCTCAGGGAGCTCACCATCAGGTGGAATTGAACACCATTTCTTCTTCCCCTGCCAGAGTCCATAGCCATGTCTTATAAAGAAATTGGCGATGCCTAAATTCAACCCAAATGAGAGAAACTTCCATGTTAAGACCAGAAAACTCTTTTCACTTCCTAGTCAAATGGTTAGAGCAGGGGCTGCATGCTCATGGCCACCCACTCCATCCATCCTCAGCCTCTGGTGAGTGAATGGCCTGGACTCTTCTTATCATCATGCCTGTCTGAAAGCTGTACCTGGGCAACACAGGATGTGAACTTCAAAACACTCTAAACCACGCAACACAACTCTCAATTTGGCTAGGAAACTTTGAAGTGCTTTTTTTCTTTTTTGTGGTTCAGCCAAAATGTAAATAAAACAATCATTTAAAAACTTAACTACATCACTGGTTCTCTCTTATGCTGTGAAGGAGCATCTGCCCTTAGGTAACCACCAGCACACGCCACAGGTGCTTGTTCGTGCTCCCCTCACTCCTGAAAGCTTGTAGGAGCTTTGTGACCCACACAAAACTGCACATAACCCAACCGTGAATTCGGGGTACGCTTGCTCCCCAGCCCCGCTCTGTCTGATAGAACTATCTGTGGTGATGGAAAAGTGCTGTGTCTGCGTTGTCCAGTACGGTCCTCACTGGCCACATGCAGCTGTTGAGCACTCGAAACGTGGCTTATGTGACTGAGGAACTGAATTTTCAAATTGTATCCAATTTAAATTACTTTGTATTGAAATTTAAATGGCCATGCGTGGCCAGAAGCTACTCCACGTGGTTAGTGGTGCAGCACCAGCCCCTCAAACCCGCCTCTGACCCCTTCTCTACCTATGTATCAGGCATCCTGCAGCCGACAGAGGGCAGGACTGAGCACGGTGCGACAGTAGGGAAAACGCGGGGGGAGCAAAGATGAGTAAGATCCATTTCTAGAAGGCCGACGTGCCGTGCGGTGGAGAGACCCATCTGACTCCTGTGACTGCAATGACTGCGACGGAGCACAGAGCGTGCCTGAGGGACCCTGCTGCAGAGAGCAGGATGGAGACACTGAAGAAAGGTCCACAGAGCAGGTGTCGTTCCGCATAGGTCGGGCTCCCCAGGCACAGACCCTGAGCAAGGATTTGAGAGCAAAGACTTTATCTGCAAAGTGCAGGGAACTCCAATAGGGAAGTGGGGAAGTGAAGCAGGAGGGGAAGATGCCCGAAAAGGGCACATTATCAAGCCACCTTCCATGTGGGGGAGGGGGCGACTGGGGTTAAAGCCACTGGGAAACCCTGGCAGCAGGGTAACACTCTTCCCAGTTGCCCTATTTGAGGAGTAAGGGAGTCGGGGAATTTATATTCCACTCCTGCGGGTCACTGGCTGAGGGCTGCTCCAGGGGGATGTTAATCCCCAGCGCCCACCTGCCTTGCTGGGGCGGAGAGGCCTACCCAGCTTTGGGGAAAGCTCCTTGGGAACAAGATGCGGACACGGGTGTTGGAAGCCAGCAAGGCACGCTTGGCTAAAGCTTGAGAGATAAAGCATTTGCTCCGTATCTGAACTGGTGTATGAGCAGTTTTTCATCAAGCATCGGGTGGAAGTGAGAGTGGCATCCAGGCAGAGGGGGCAGTTTGCTGGAAGGCACAGTGGCACAAAGTGCGCCTCAGCCACCTGCTGCGGGGGAAGCCCAGCACGACACTGGACCAGGCAGGTGCCTTGAACGTGCCTCTGGGTTGCTTCCCTGCTCCTTCTCCCTTTTGTTGAGCATCACAATCTGCTATCTCAAAAAGTGATCCTTTTCCAGCTTGAGTTCCTCAGATTTTCTCCAAATTCCAGAGCTAAAGTTCTGAAGTCTTCACATCTCCCAAACAAAGCAAGTTCCTGTCCCTCATAGCCTATGGACTGTCATGACCTTCACTGGGGTTTTTGTCCACTTCTGCCCAGGTAAGTCTCCAGTGCAGTTAGGGTCACTATTTCTCTTTCCCTAGTCACTGATCTAATCCAGGGCTCGCACCAAGATCTGCAGAGCAAACTGCCCCCTGCCTGTTCCGTAGATAGAGTGTGTTGGAGCACAGCCATCCGCTCTTGTGTGTGGTTGTCTGTGGCTGCCTTTGCACTACCAGGACAGAGCTGACTAGCTGCGGTGCAACAGAGACTGGAAAACCCACAAGCCCTAAGATATTTACTTTCTTGTCCTCCATGGAAGTTTCCTGACCCCTAAAAATATGATCCATGCCCCATAGGACTTGGGTATCTGTATGCACAGCCATGATGAGGAAGAACCGTTAGTGGGGCAAAATTTGGGGTATGAGGCCTGTGGACAAGCTGCTTAAATCCCAGGTTAGTTCTACCTTGACACTGGATGCAGCTCAAAACAAGCAAATTAGGGTTGGATTGTGTATTAGCCAAATGCTGCTCACTAATGCAAAACACGGACAGCATGTACCAAGATACCAAATTGGAAGTTTTCATTGAGGCAGCGGCAACACGTACATGCCATATCCCACGGTAGACTACATGGGAATTTACATAGAAATTGTAAACACGGATTTCACAACTCTTGAGATCCCTCATGTACACTGGGGTCAAAGAGAGTGGATTGGTGAAATTAGGAAGGTGTTTGAAAAAGCGCTCTTTGTAGAGGGCTGCTCATACGCAGGGGTGCTGCTTGCCCTGGACAGGAAGGCTCGGTGGGTGCCTGCTTCTCGCCCCAAGCCTGGTAAGGGTGACACCAATAGGACCACCGGAGAGCTTGGTGGGAGTCACTACCGTTAAAGAGATACTACACATCAGAGTCTGCCTCACACTCAGGAAATCTGGGGACAAGGGACAGGCTAGCCAGCTGCATTGGGGTAGAGTCAAGGAGAGCGACCACTGCTGTGGAATTCTCTTCCATGGGCCAGATGAGAGAGAGCCGCCTGGAGGATTTCTAATCCCATCCAAGAAGACTGCCCACAGGGGCTCGTCCATGGGACGCCAGCAACACGTGTGTGTGCAGTGGCCTGCCGACACGACGAAGCTGGCAGCTGGGGAAGATGTGCTTTTATTAATCGCAGGAGTTACATCGAATATTCCCGGGATGTCTCCATTGACTCTACGAAAGCAGCCCATGGGAGAAAGGATCAACTTTTAAACATCTGCCAGCCCCAGAAAGGGTGATGCCATCTTATGGCAGGGCCAGTAAAACAAAAACGTCCCTAACCCCAGCCTTTCTTCCCTGCCCAGCTCCCACCCAGCGGGATGGTTAGAATCCATGCTGGGCAAGCTTGGGAAAGAGTAGAAACGCCAGGCAGGGAGAGAGAGAGGCAGAATCATGCCCACACTCCTCTCTCCAGCAAGTAGCTGTTCCTCAGCCAGCCTGGGGCAAGCAGGGAAGATTGATATGTCAAATCACATTGAGTTTTGATTATCATAGGGGGATCAACTCTTTAATTTTTGAGTTAAAACTCTGTCCTTTTGTGACCTCAAATGATCATGGGACATTTTTATACCTGGGTATGATGACAAAAGCCATGGGACTGCCTGGGTTTTCATTCAGGGATAGAAGAACTTCAGGCTCTGATTCAATTTAAGGGATAGTAAGGCACAAAAGTCAAGTTTATACCCCATAGTTCTGTTGGTTTAATCAAACCCCCCAAATTTCAGCTCTCTGAGGTCTATATAGAGTTCACATGCATTTGTAGGACTGAACTGTGGGACTTAAATGAATGTTACAGACCCAACTCCTGGCTGAGAAACAGGACAAAGAAAAAAAGCTGTGATATGAAAGATACACATACAGACAGATGGATAGACATGGATATGGATACAGTATGGGCTTGAATATGGAAATAGCTAATAATGCCTTTAAAATCCTATATACCTAGATTTTGCTTATTTCAAGGTTAACCTCTCCTGGCTAAGCAAGAGCTCGCCCGCTGGCCGCAACCCAGTGCCCATCAGCAGAGCTGCCTCTTGCAGTCAAGTGTTTCTTGAACTGAAGAAAGCCTCTTAATTCTCAAATAGGGCAAGACTCCCTGGCTCAGTTCAAGGTCCGGGCCGGATCTGCCCCCGCCTGCAGATGATGTCCTCCACTTGCCAGCACGTTTCCGTTACCCTTGCAGTGGGGAACATGAGCGCCAGGGGGCGCTGTTCGGTGCCACAGCCGCAGCCAGCCCTGCACGCAGAGCTCCTCAGTCAGCAAAAGTCGGCCTGTGTGCTAGGCGGGAGGTGAGGTTTCCCCATATCTCAGCAAGAAACTCAGGAATGCCTAAATCTGATCTTCTCCAACTGTGTTGCAAAACTCAGGGGATGCCGTTTGTATCCCCAGGAATTGTGCAAGGCATGACCATAGGAGGGAGCAACAGAATACAGAAAACACGGTCTACTTTATTATCTGGGCTAGTTCACCCTTATGAGGGGTTTTGGTAAAGCTGGTTAGAGCTCAAGGCCTACCTATTCTACCACCTTCCCATAAACAAAATTCAAATGTTATTCCGAAGGGCCACACCCAAACCCAAAGCAATGGGCATGCTGAAAACAGGTGTGAATAGAAGAGAACAACAACAACCAAAAAAAAAAAAAAGCAAGAAAGCATGACCTGCCCCTGTGAGACACACCCTGATTCAACCTACTGCTGCTTGGGGTGCTGGGGGGAGCCGGGAATGGACTAGACTCACCTGTGTGTGTGTGTGGGACCTTCTGACACACAGAGGCCACCCTAGTAAATGCGGCCTAACCCACGTCCTGAAATCTGACAATCAGAACAGCCGCTCCTCTGACCCTGGATACGTGAGAATGGATGGAGAGGCAGACATTGTCCCCATCCTGTGCTGTCCAATCAGGATGCTGTGCATGTGCCAACCCCGAGCTGGTCGCGTCTGCTGAGCATGCAGTTTCTCCCACCCCTCCTGGACTGGCAACAAACCCCTGCTGTTACTCACCTCAGGGACTCTGCTCTCCCTTCACCCTGCTGGCCCCTTCATATGTGCTTCTTTCATTATACTCTCCTCAAATTGCCCAATCTGAGTGTGTCAGCTGTTTCCTGCTGGGACTCTGAGTGATTCAAGGAGACAACATAGAGCACAGGGAAAGCAATCGCTCATAAAATACATGTATGTAGTAAGTGTCAAGTAAGTGTTCGTGGAGGAGAGACTAGGCTGGGTCTCACAGACAGGAAGCTGCACCTCTCAGGAGAGCCCTGGGAGGGATTAAGCAAAGGCGGAGTTGGGGATGCACAGAGAGTGCTCAGGGAACAGAGAAATTGGGCAGGTTGGAGGAGACAGGTCTGGAAGCAAAGGCACTTTGATGCCTGAATTAAAAACCTTAAATGCCAAGAGTTTGAACTTACCCAGTCAGCAACACGCAGTGACACTGCTATAGACACAAACTGGGGAGTTTGCCTGGCTCACGATGATTCCTGCAGTGGCAACCACCAGGCGTCTTCCAGGCCTTTTGACTGAGGTCCTGGGCTGATTGATCCCAGCCTGATCTAAGCTGGGCCAGCTGGAATTTGAAAACTCAAATGAACACACGGACATGGGCGGAAAGGATTGATCCTATGTCTGTGGCCTAAAGAGAGGCTACACGAACTTCCAGCGTTGAGGTTCCTGTCCCTCCTGAGGTCCGCAGGCCCTTCATCCTTCCATTGTGTGAGCCACCCAAACCCTGCTTATACAGTCACTCTTGGTTGAAGTTGGGGTTGTTTATAAATCAGGAAGATTAACTGATACAGAAGTGAGTTCTAGAGAGTGGATTGCATACATCAAACTTCCAAGGAGGTGATGAGCATTTGGATTAGCAGGAAGTAAGACTCCCTTCTCAACTCTAGGATGGAAAATGGCAGCCATGTGACAGAGTGATAAAACATCTCGTCACGTTATCACCTCAG
This sequence comes from Avahi laniger, assembly GCA_963575035.1. Classification (NCBI taxonomy): domain Eukaryota; kingdom Metazoa; phylum Chordata; class Mammalia; order Primates; family Indriidae; genus Avahi; species Avahi laniger. Next base: position 23,070 of record CAUYSK010016450.1, on the reverse strand, counting down.
ACCGTGTGCCCACTGAGGACAGGGCCTGGCCAGGGCTGGGGGCAGAAGGAGGGTGCTGCCTCCACCAATCTAAATAAGATGAGGAAGGCCAGAAGCAGAGGACAGGATGGCTGCTTCTGAAGGCAGTGAGCAACTTAAAGCAAGACCACTCAAATACTGAAACTTTCATCTTCAGGTTGGAGTGAAACTTAGAGTGTTTCTGTGGCCATGTTAAAAAAAAAAAATCTCTTATTACGTAAAGCTGCCAGACTATTGGAAATGAATTCAGAGCACAAGTCAGCAGGTTTCTTAATTATAATAGGAGTTGAATTCACAAATTTACAGAATAGTTTGTACAAATATTAAAGTATTGATGAGACAGACTGAGGCCCTGTGGGAATGGGCATATCTGGGAGGATGCAGAGGACCTGGGGAACCCTGTTCCTCCACTGCCCTCTGGCGCACTGTCATCTCTGTCTTCCCTAAGGAAGCCATTTTCCATTAGCATGAGAGCATTAGCAGTTCACTGTATGTCCCATTCTTCACTGTTGCTCACCTTATAAACAGGATTTGAATTCTTCATGGCCCATAGGGTAAAATGCAGAATCAGAGTAGGGGAGAAAATTCCATAAAGAATTATAGAAATTGGTCAATATAATCAAAATTCTGAGTTTGGATTTTAAGAGTGCTTAATAAAAGTGGCAGAATAGAAATTTGGATTGGGCTGAATTTATGGACATGGACACTCAATGGCTGGGGTTCTAAGAGTTTCTGATTGGGCTAATATAAACCTGGACCAAATGCTAGTAGAGTGTGAAAGGCCAGGATCCCTTAATAATAACCTGGAATAATCTAGAGAAGACAGGAATGTCACATTACCTCTTTCATGTGGGTTCTGGCCAGTCTCCCTCTTACACTCTTTCTCTTGTCATGAAGACAAGCTTGGAGAGGGAAGGTCATCTGGAACGATGGTGGAAGGGGCTGTAATGGAAATATGGTCCTTGACCTCAGTGGGGCAGGGAACATGTTAAGAAACAACTTCAAGAAACAACACAGGTGTGGCCATGATAAAAGCCACAGGGAAAGGGTAGTGGTAGGGCTCGGGGAGTGGTCTGATACCCCTGACTATGTTTATTCATCGTGGGGATCCCGACAATTAAATCAAGAAAATGACAGGTCTGGCAAAAACCAGATCTGTCTTAAGTTGCATTGAAACAATGTGACCTCTCTCCAAATTCTCAGAAGTGAGTCATTTCATAAAACCAGGGCCCCTGGATGATAAAGAAACCACACATCTTAGAGGAGCTCTGTGATACTGCCACACTTGAGAACCTTCACCCTGGCCTCTCCCAAATGCACCTGCAGCTGATTTTTCCCGAATGATGTACACAGGGATAAAGAAACCTCCGCAGTCTTTGGTTATCCATGGATGCCACTTTTAAATTACAGTAATTCTAAAAGCCTCAGGAAATCACTGAGGTCAGCCTCAGAGTGGGTGCTCATGAGAGCCAGAGGATGGAGATTTGATGTGACTTTGTATTGTTCTAAACTGTATTTGGCCTTGAAACAGCCCTGGGATTTTTTCGCCAGTCCCCAAGTACAGTGCTGGAATGGGTGTATTCAGCAAAGGGCAGGATTCCCACACTGGCTTTAGGAAAATGACTGTGAGAGGAAGGCCCAGTGGAAGCCACTGAAGGCCTCCTGCCCTTCCACAGTGGAAAGTGAAAAACGGTACCCTATCCTGTGAGAAAAAGAGCAGAGATTAGTGTCTCATCACAGATAAGGGAGACACAGATATGTTGATTCCTGTCATTCCTCCTTTTAATTTTCTAAGTTGGCAAGAAAAGAAAGAAAGAAAGAAAGAAAGAAAGAAAGAAAGAAAGAAAGAAAGAAAGAAAAGAAAGAAAAGAAAGAAAGAAAAGAAAGAAAGAAAGAAAGAAAGAAGGAAGGAAGGAAGGAAGAAAGAAAGAAAAGAAGGAAAGAAAGAAAGAGAAAAAAGAGCAGGAGAGAGAAAGAGAAGAGGAGAAAGAGAGAAAGGAAGGAAGGAAGGAAGGAAGAAAGGAAGAAAGAAAGAAAGAAAGAAAAGAAAGAAAAAGAAAGAAAGAAAGAAAGAAAAGAAAAGAAAGAGAGAGAGAGAAAGAAAGAAAGAAAGAAAGAAAGAAAGAAAGAAAGAAAGAAAGAAAGAAAGAAAGAAAGAAAGAACGAACGAACTGACGGGCCTTGGGGAACAGCTGTGGAATGTCACACTGGATCGATGGTGACTTCGGTTGTGTGTGCTCTTCTGAGTTTGGTTCCCTTGCTGAGGCAAGTCATTACAGTCGTGGTATTTTGCTTTGACACTAATCTAGAGCAAGGGCCAGCAAACTTTTTCTTAAAGGGCCAAATAAATAGTTTAGATTTTCAAGCCAAATGGTCTCTGTCACAACCCCTCAACTCTGCAGCTATAGCAAGAGAGCAGCCATAGAAGATCAAAGAATGGGCACGGCCATGTTCCAGTAAAACTAGTTACAAAAACAGGTCAGGAAAATGTATTTTTCTCCCTTTTGGTATAGGAGACCACCTAAAGGAGCAGTTTGCTTTCAGCTGTCAGGGGCAGAGCACGCTTTGTCCCACCAATAAAGGAAAATCAACATTTGAGGGGTCTTTTGGATAATGGAGCAGTATATACCACATTGGTGTGCTCTGCTCTACCTGTACACTGGGTGACCCTAAAGTTTCCACTTCTGGGGTCTGGAGAAAGAAAATTCTAAAGGCAAACAGGGGTGTAAGTCTGGTGGCTGTGTCACTAAGCCTGTAGGGCCCACCAAGTAGAATGCCGCCAGAAGTGCCAAGAGCACACCAGGACACTGTGAGGAGCCTGTACCAGCCTTGACAGGAACGTGGCAGCAGCCCCTAGGAAGATGAAAAAAGGCCATGCCCCCTTCAGCAGCAAAGAATTCTTGGGTTGTTACTGGACTCCAGGGGACACTAAGAGTTTGACTATGGGACACCAGATTACCATGACACTCATGTTGTTTACTATGAACTGACTGCCATCTGATCTACTTTGCCATAAGTAGAGAGACCCAATCACACCGCATTATAAAGGGGAAGTGGTGTACTGTGTGTGGGACCTGGCCCACACAGGCTCTGAAGGCACCACGGCAGGATATTCATGCCTACGCCATGCCTAATCCCAACAACCTGCCATCCTCCAACCTTAACCTGGACCTTCTCACAGGAAGTTTGGTATGATTATCTGACTGGGGATGAAAAAATTCACACCTGGTTTGTGGATAGAGGGCTCTGCGCTTTGCTTGCACCAGCTTTGGGTAGATTGTGTCAGTCACAGCCTCTCTAGGGGGTAGCCCTAAAGACCAGTAAAGAAGAAGACTCCTCCTGGGCAGTAGAATTCAACGAGTGCATCATACTGTCCACCTTGCCTGGAAAAACAGATTGCCAAGGGGCAGAATCTATATACATTTTTAGGCAGTGCTTATGATATGGTCAAATGTCAGAGGAAACAGAAGGAATAGGACTTGAAAATTGTTGTCCAAAAGATTTGGAGGACTATGTTAATAGACCTCTTGGAAAGTGTCCCAAACTTAAAAACATTTGTGTCTCTCATGACTGCTTGCCAAAAGGTCTCTGATAATGGAGGAAGCTCCGATAACACAGTATACTGGGTTGCCTTTCCTGTGGCAGCGAGATGATTTATCATGGGCTCATGAACAGGGCAAATAGTGGTGTTTAGAGCATGGACTCTAAAGCACGGGTTCATACTCATTGAGGTTATCGTGGTTTCTATTATGGCCACGTGCTGATTTTTCTACAAGAGCAATCAACCTGAACCCCAACATGGTACCATGCCTAGAGCAGACCAGCCAGCTTCCAGATTGCGATGAGGTTGCATCAGCTCAGATGCATCAGTGAAGGGGAAGGGATTTATCCTCAGTGGACCAAATATAATCGAATTGTTTCCCTTGTTCGTCAGGCCTCTGCTAATCCTAGCTATCCCTACACCTCCTGAAGGCCTTACCCATCCTCGTGGTAACCTAGCCACAGTCAAGGATTTTATTCATAGCAAAAGGTAGAAAGCAGTAGGCTGGTGCCCAAGGTGGCCTGTTGGTCTTATTGTACCCACAGTCATTTAGAGTCAGCTGGGCCTGACTCTAAATAGAACAGCAGGAAGGCCTACTGGAGAATGTGCTAAGAAAAATGAGAAACAAACCCTTTATAACTTTGGACAGTCTTGAAATTCACAGGCATCAAGAACTGTGAGATTAAGCTGAGATTAAGGCACAAGGCTTAAAAACAGGGCAGTTAGTTCAATGTTTGAATCAAGACAGAAAGAGAGCAATCAGAAAACAGGAAAAGGGTCTTGGAAATTAAAAATATAATATCAGAAATTCAAAAGAAAAGTTAATAGAAAATTTGAACCATAAAGTTGAGTAGAAAAACTAATAGGAAATAGATAATAATAATCATTGCTATTGCTTTCCAAGGAACTGGTCTAAGAGCTTTACATATATTAATGTATTTAATCCTCATAGCAACCCTCCAGGGTAGGGATTATTATTGTCCCTATTTTAAAGTTAGGAAAACTGAGGCACAGAGTTTAGGTAAACTTGTCAAGGCCTCCAGATGGCAGGAGGCAGCCAGATTTGAAACCAGAATCTGGCCCCAGAGCCCATGCCCTTAACCATTGTGAAACAATGGCAGTCAAACAAGTGCTCAGTAGGAGAGAAAAGATAAAAATCAGAGGTCAGTCAACCTGGAGGTGAAGTTGGGGGAGGGCCAGCAAGTAGGATGGTATCCAAAATTCAACTAACATAGTTCAAGAATAGAAAAAAGTGTTGGAAAGGGCATTATTACAAAGTAGCAGTAGTAAATTCAGGGAAAGTTCCCAGAACAGAAATACACTGGTCTCTGAGATGACCAGAGCACGAAGTGCCCAGCACAATAAATGGACATAGACCCCCTTCAAGGCACATCATTGTGAACTTTCAGAATGGCAGAGATAAATAAGTATGTTGAGTGCTTTCAGGGAGAAAAAATAGACAATAGAAAGGAACAGAAATGGACTTGTCATCAGACTCTCAACAACAACAGCTGATAAAAGACCATGGACAACTGTATCACAATTTTGAGAAATATTATGTTCAACCCAGAAATCTGCACAGAGCCAAAGTATGAGAGCAAGAATGAAAGTAGGATACAGATATTTTTAGATATTTTACTTCCAATTTACCCATTCTCAGAAAGAGACACAATACATGCTTTAGCATTATAAGAAGGTAACCAAGAGGGAGGAAGTTTCAGGATCTTGGAAATGGGTTCCACACGGGGCAGTGGCAAAGGGACTTCCAGGACTTCCAGAGCAGCCAGTCCAGACCGATCTTGAGAAAGAACATAGGGTTTGTGGGTTTTGAACATTTAAAAAATTACTGTGGGGCCCATAACAGATCAAATTGGAGCATTTTGAAAACTGGTGACAAGTATTTTAAAAAATCAAGAAGATGGAAAAAATTAAAAAGAAACCACCATCAACTCCCAGAACAACTGTTGATTGTTAGCAAGTTCTATTCTGCCACTCCTGTTATCTGTAAAGTTTATTATTACACTTTCGTTTGATCAGACAGGCTTTCTAAGGCATCATGGATGCTATGCCATTAGAACATTTTGGATGAATGTATATTAAAGCAGTTACTATTTTGCATATATCATACCGTTTATCTTTAGCTAAAAAACCAAATGCTACAAGTGCCCTTTTACCTTTTTGCTTAAGGCCAGCAATTCTGCTACATTATGCCATGTTGTAGTTATTTTCTGAAAACACAACTGAAAGGGGTGAGCTGAACACTGCATGCTCATGATTCTTGAATGAGTCATAGCTTCGCCATGCGTTTTCCATTATCAGTGATAATTATACAATATTTTCCTTCATTGATTTTTCCATCCAATAAATATTTCTTTCTTCCGAGTCACTGTGCCGTTTTTTTGTGTGAGACCCAGAAATCTCTTCACAAGCAAGTAAAGCCAAAGCATAATGGAGTTCAGTGTTATTCCACTATGCTGCCAAATTTAAACAAAAAAAGATACCTGGTTGTATCTAAATGTCTAAATATCAGGAACATTAGACACAAAACCAGCACACTTAGTCTTGTCAGTAATTCTTTTGTGTCCAGCAGAATGCACAACAGTCAAAAGTTTTCTAGAAGAATCTCTGTATCTAGAATTCATAGCCCGGACAAAACGCAAAATCCTTCAACTTCTGAGGCTGGGTGGCAACCTCTAGCAATTGCTTTGACAGAGTTTTTATTTACATATTAGCATATATGTTTTCAATCATCTTTTGAAAGCAAGGATTGTGTCTTTGGAAAATATTCTTGTGAAGTAGCTTGTTCCAAAGTTTGATTAGTGAGATAAAAATATGTTTTGAGGTTTCTCTTTTCCCCAACACTCCTTTCTTCTTTATACCTTATGTTCTTTTTTATGTCTGGATCAAACATAGTTTATCATGGATATTTCTATACATTCTTATAAAGTCTTTTGGGGAAATTTTGAGGTGGAATCTTGACATTCTACTTTTGATTCATTATCATAGATGGGAAGAATTCTCAAACAAAAAATTTTCCAAAAAGATTTCGGGCTGAAGTTGAGTTAAATAAACTAAAAGTTAATTACACTTCTTAAAGGTTATTTTAATTAGGAAAAATTCTAGTATGTCAAACTAGTCTGAAAAGGTCAAAATTGTGATATAATTTAATCTCTATACTCTCTATCTTCCTCTCTATTTTACTTGTTAATACTATTTATATGTTGATCAACATCTCTTGGCTGATCAAGACTGACACGATGTTTTCCCAGTAGCATCTAAATAACACATACTTTCTCTTATCATTTGTCTTAATTGCCAATCTATTTTTCTATTTATTTTATCACTTGAAACATCTTATATTTTTGTGCACAAAATTGACAGCTTATATTGTTATTAGATTTTGTAGTATTTTATTCTTGCAATTTTCAACGTACATTTAAATTTCAGTTGGTTGATAGAATTTTAACACATAAAGCATGTAAGGAGATTTTTCACTCTAAGTCATATCTAAATGCTTGCTAATATTTGGAATTGACCATTCAGTTATTTACAATAAACTTGTGAATGTGTTATATACATTAAGATAGTGACTTACATGATCACATGACCATAGATCATACAGAAGTCCAGGAATCCAAAAAATGATGTTGATGTAGGCATTTGGCTTTTTGGCCTTCCAATGGCTAAGGTAAATGCTGAAAACAAAATCAGATTCTTTTAACTATATTTTTTACCTTCCTCATATTACCTCACCCCTCTTTTGAATGACCCTGAATCCTTGTGTAAACTATTTCCATATTGGGCACTTGTCAAAAATCTATGAGCTGTTTTGCCTCTTGTGACTCATAAGGAGTTAAAATAGAAAAGAAGAGAGCAACATCTGTGTGGCTGAGGCAAGAACTGTAGATATTTCAGGAAGTCTTATGAGAAACATAAAGATACATTGGCATGATGCTTTTCTTTTTCTCACTGTGTCTGAAAAATCAATAGACTTCTAAAAAATTATGTAAACATTTAGCTAAGTTACCAGCTGCGATGAGATCCTGAAAGTCAAGATGATCTGGGCTCTGAACAGCGCCAGAACACGTGAGTCAGGGAGCCACGAGGTGGAGAGGGGTCGGGAGAGGCAGAGGTGGTGACACGTCTCGTGTTTTTACCTAATGACCCACCCGCAAAATTCGCCCCATCCTCACATCTCTAGGCTCTGCAGGTCCAAAGTTTTCATTTCCAAGTAAGAATGCTTCTACGAGTAGATCCAAAAAAGTTCTCCCTAACTGGAAATTGAGAACACCACCTGGCTTCATCATTTCCTTACACAGTTAGAGAAATGGTGAGAGAGAGAGAGAGAAACACGGCAGGGGGGTGGGGGCGGAGGTGCAGTTGAGGAAGGAGAGAGAGGGAGGGAAGGAGATATTCTGGAAGAGTATACATAATATGGGCAGTGAAATCTAGGGGAATATTTTATGTGTCTCTTTATGTACAAAAGTAGAAATTAAAAGAAACGACCGCAGTCCTATACAGACCACGAATGTCTCAGATGGTTGAAGAATGGCAGATTGGGCCACCTCAACAGATCCTACCCAGGGAGGTGGTGGCCAAAAGAAAGGGGAACACAGAATGAGTAGCAGAGGAGAGATCTTAACAATCAGTTGCGGAAATAATATTATTGTTTCTTCTTGTACTTCTTTTCCCTTTTTATTTCTCTCATTATTGTGTTTGAGTTATGTTGGTTATGGTTAAATTTAACATTTGGTTCATAGGTTGCAGATTATCAATATGGACTCGAAATGAAAATCCAATAGAAATTGACATTACTGGAAGAGCGTGGACTTGGGTGAACTTGGCCTTGAGAGCTCATCTCTAGGTGCAGCCGTGAATGGTGGCCATGTGTATGGCACACAGTCTGCTGCCCAGCCATAGAGCTGTCCCATGCTGTGTAATCTGATTTGAAAAGCTTTTATAGAAAAAAAGACCAGAAGCATGTGTTAGTACATGTTAATTTTAGTTACTGATTAGTTTTACTTTCTACTTTGTAATTTTCTTGTTCTTTTTTGATGGCTTTCAGATTAGAAAAATAATACATGTATGTTATATCAAGTGATACCCTAATATACAAGGATATATAAAAGTAAAGGTGATCATCTTCCCTTCTCTTGCTCATACAAAAAGCAATACAAGTATATCCACACATGAAGAGTTTTCTTTGCTTGCCTTCACTGATATATCATCACATGGTAATTATTTCTCTTCAACTTACTGATTTTTCATCTTATTATAAATTATGGATAGCCTCCATACAATAGCTACTCAATTCTTCATCATTTTTTTCCCTAACTTCTTAATGCAAAAATACAATTCATATATGTAATTTTACATTTGTGGGATCATATTACACATGCACATGTGAGGGTGTCTTTTTATTTTAGCACAAGTTTTTGTTTCTCTCTTTTTTCCCACCAGCCTCCCATCCCCACCTCCTCCAATGTCCCCCAAAACCTCATCGATGGCCCAAGTTCTCTGTTCTAGTGCACCCATATCCAATATATAGAGCACCCACATTCACACATAGAGCACCCCCATCCATACATAAAGCACCCCCATCCATACATAGAGCATCCCATCTGTACATCGTGCACCCCCATCCATACATAGATCTTGTTTGGCCATCGTGTATGACACAGAACATACAGTTTTTTGCATCTTACTTTTTAATCCTGTAATACCTTGTGGAAATTCTTCCAAATCTGCTGGTATAACTCTAATTCCTTCTTTTTCGTAGTGTAATAGTATTCTAGGGTGGGATGAGCCATAATTCATTGATTTTTTCTAGTATTTTGGATTAATCACTTTCTAGGGCTTTTTTTCCCCCACTTAAATATTCTTAGACACCTGTCACTGGTTCTTTTATTTCCACGGCATAGACTCCACAGAGTAGGATTGGATGATCACAAGATATGTATTTTAAATTACAAAGATTCTGTCAGATTATTTTCTGAAACAATTTATAGTAATTTCCTTCTTATTTCCATAGGCAGCATATGAGGAAACCTCGCACTTCTCCCTGCCCCATCCACAAGTCACTGTCCTCCCAATGTGGTTAGTATGACAAGCACAACAAGCTATTTCACATTTAATGTAAGTCGTGTGTTTGAGAGTGTTTGTGTGTTCGTTAGCTGTTTGGATTTGCTTTCCCTGAACTGTCGATTTGGGATGAGAAAGGAGACATGGACATACAGAGGGATGAACAAATTATAGATGAATCCTACTTACAACTGTTTGTTGACACATTTGAAAACCTTAAGGAAATGAGAAATCTCCTACAAAAATTTAAATTATCAAAATTAACCCAAGTAGAAGCAGAAAATATGAACAGGTCAATTAACATAGAAAAGTTGGAAAAGTAAACTAAAATCTACTTTTTAAAGTAGATTTTAAAAAGGTATCATAATCAGATATTTTCATAGCTAAGTTCTACCTATGCTTTAAGGGACAGATAATTCTTATGATATTTACATTATTCCAGCTCATAGAAAAAGATGGAACCTTCCCATTTAATTTTATGAGCCAGCCTATTTTAAAGACAGGATGTGAAAAGGCAACCATATTTCAATCCCTTATGGATTTACATGTAATATATCAAAAGGATAATATATTAATACTATGGTCAAGTGATGTTATCCAAATTTGAAAAGGTGGTTCAAATTAGGAACTCTATTGTCTTAATGCATTTGATCAAAAAATTAAAGAATAAAACTCCAAATGACTGCATTGACAGATACTAAACAATTATTAATGAAAACCAGTAATTATTCCCAATAATAACTCTAAATAACTTAGGAGAAATAACGGGACTATTTGTGACAAAGTCAGTTATAAAAATGGTCAAAAAATATCACCACAAATGATGAAATATTAAAACCAAGCCAATCAAGTTCAGGAACCATACATAAATGTCTTCCATCACCATTACAATTTAATATTATCCTAAAAGGTCTAACAAATACAATGAGAAAACAAGAAAAAAATGTTAAAACTTTGCATGCTCACATACCTAGAAAACCCAAGAGTCGATCTGGGGAAAAAAAAACTCTGGAACATACAAGAATCAATAACTTTTCCTTACACTAGCAATAATTGACTTTGAAGTCCAAAAGCTATAAAAGAAAAGATAAACATCTTTGCTTATATAAATTTTTCAACATTTTGTAGAACAAAATAGAACATAGCAAAGCCAATATAAAAAATAATAGTATTTTTGCAAAAAATTATTGCAACAAAGATGACCAATAAAGTATTGATATTTACAACATACAGGTTTCTTACAAATTTGCAAGAAAAAGACAAACAACTCAACAGAAATGTGTTGAAAGCCACACCTCAATGAGATAAGGGACTAGATCACATACCGCAGATAGCAGGTTTCCCCTCAAAATGGTCACTTCTAGCAAAGCCAAGTGTGCTAGATTAACAATCAGATTGTAACTCTGCTTTCAGCACACTTTGAAAAATAATAATATGAAGGGAAAGCATATGTACTTCCTTTCAAGACCACTACCACCTACGGTAACATGCCATCAAATTCTAGTCTTATACCTCGTCAGGGTATCTGCATTGTGGACACAGAAACTCTGACGTCCTTTAAATCCTGGCCCAGTGATTCCTGACCCTGGCTAGACAGCACCTCCTGTGAGCTCTGGTTTGGCTACAACGGGGCCCTGAAATCCTGCCTTGCTGTGAAGGATCCTGTCCCCTCGCCATGGATGTCCTCTGCAGCGTGGCCCTAAAGTAGAGATCACCTGGATTTTGGATGCAGATTTAGATGGAGTCTGAACTTTTGCAACCAGGCCCTGCCCACTGGGCCAACCTACCCGGAAGGAATCAGGAACCTGGGTTGGGACGCCCTGTTGGCCCCTGCGTGGGATGCTCCATGTTACGGTTACTCCTTCAGGTGCGATTCAGCTGTCCAGCCATTTCCCCTGCCCCTGGGCCAGCCCGGCCCCCACTTCCTCCTGGTACCCACTGATTCACGTGTCCGTTATGACCACCTGGACACTGCCCAGTGACCTCTCGTGAGATGAGCAGCAGCAATAATGAGTCCCCCAGTTTCTGAGCTGCCTCTCAGTTGCACCACGTTCATAGCCTCCGTGACCCACGGACATCCCCCTCCTCCTGCAGCGTGTGGGTCTTCTCCAGAAAGCACAGCCACAGACAGCCACAGCCACGGCAGTGTGTGGAAACGACTGAGAAGGGGTTAATGAGGTGTGGATGGGGGCGGCATCCACAGTGTCTCTGCCCCAGAGAAAGGGTTGATAGGACACAGCAAGGGGAAATTCTCTCAGGGACACTGGCAGAGCAGCTGTGACACATCCCAGGAGCGAGTGGGTGGGGGCTGGTTGCGGGGTGGGGCGGGAGATGCAGACTCTCTGAAGGCAGGGAGATGAGTCATGTAGATAGTTCATCCCCTGCAAGAAGGAAATTGCTCTAAGCACTTAAACTCAAAGGTTGTTAGTTTCAATCCTTCTATAGAAGGTGAGACAGAAAGGTGAGAGAACAGGTGAGAAGAAGGGGATTTCATCACAGGAATCGAAAGAGAGGCAGCCTGGGGCTGAGAGGGGCCAAGGTGTTTTCTTCTCTCTGATTGCCTGTAGTCCCAGCTCCAGGCATGGAACCCTGAAGGGGCAGGGTGGTTTTTGTGACTTTCCGATAGTTCCCGTGGTGCGCACCGAACCCTTAGAAAGCAGTGTCCATGGACACAGTTCTGAGTCAAGCACGTTGGGAGGTACAGGGGACACATAAGCCCTGGTGTCTGCATGCAACAATTGGAAGGCATGAGCAGCAGTGCCAGCGGGCCTGACATAGGGCTTCCTCACTCAGAGTGAGGTCCATAGACCAACACCAACCACATCGCCTGGGAGTTTATCGGAAAGGCCACATCTCAAGCCACCCCTGACCTACTGAATCAGAATCTGCACTTTTAGCAAGATCCCCAGCTGATCTGTAGGTAGGTTAAAGTTTGAAAGATGCTGAGATAGGCAATAAGGCTGCGCTGGGCTACAGAAAGCGCTGTGGACAAGTTGGGTGTGGAACAACACCCTTACTCGTGTGACCTTCCTATTGGGGACAATGAGTGTTTAGTTACAAGTAACACACTTCCTCTCCAGTAAGGTGTCCAGGGATGTTATGGCTGCTTTCAGGAAATTCCTAAAAGGAATATTTCAACACCCATCAGGAAAGAAATGGCTAATACACTAAGAATAGCTTAATCTCTCAGCAAGGAACTGCTCTCTGGGTCCAGAAAGAGGAGCTTCCTGCACGCACATTTGTTGAGTGCTTATGTGAGCCAGACACTCCCCTGCTGCCCACTCCCCACGGCAGACACACTCACTGAACCGTGCTGCAGTCGAGGAGCGTTTTGTTTCAAAATTGTCCCGTGACGTGCGCTGCTATACTTACCCTACGGATCTTACTGAGAATGTCCGTTACATCTCAACCGCAGGTGCCATTGTGTGCTCCAGGACACGCTACTTACTAGCTGCTGCAGAGAAACAGGAACAAGTGGAAGAAGAAGTCAAAGACACTCTTCAGCGCTCCAGAAGCTCTGGAAGCTGGCTGCTTTGCTGCAAGACTTGCAGAGCCTCGAATATTCTCATCTGGGACTCTCCAAGAAGGGTGTCTAATAGAAGGGGCTTTCCAAACTTATTTAACCCCTTTTCTTAAGACAGTCTTGTGTAAAATACCTCAGGACAGGCCTTCTCACGTCCATGTCTTCTCAAAGACAACCTACCGAAGACATTTTCTGCTTGAATCCAGTACCAAGAATGGCCATGCATCTACTGGGGAACCCCCTTGCCCAATTTTGTGAGTCCTGAGAATCCAGAAATGGGTGTGTTCTGCTGTTTGCACTGCCTGCTGAAAGCTGAGAGCCAAATTGTTGAAAGGCATCCAGTAACTGTCCCAAACCTTGGGGCACACCCTCTGTGGCCTGACTCACTGGTGTCCACTGTTTTCCTCCATTTCCCATCTCTTTATTTTTAAATACTTTTCTTGGCATGTCTCTATTTGTAAGTCACATTAAAGCTTTTTCCAAAAAAAAACTCAGAGAGGCTAAGTGACTTGCCCAAAGCCACACAGCTTATCAGTGGGGAATGAAAGATTCAGACTCAGTTCTGTTAGTCTTGAAGACCCGAGCTCTCCCATGCCACCTCCCAAGTCCTGTGTGGGGCCTGTGAAAGATCTGGGTGCATGGGTGACATGGGTTGGCAGGAAATGGTCACCACTGAACAGCCATGATTCAACTTAGTCACCCCTCTTCCTATGCTTGTTTCATGCTATCTCGCCCCCTCCACACTCACCCTGCAGAGCCTCTTCCTTCCTTTCCAGATCTCTCCATCAGCTCCCCAAGTCCAAGACCCAAAATCTATGGCTCACAGCTCTAGCCTGTGTGCTTCTAGACAACCAGATATGTCAGAACAAAGCACCAACGGCCGTAGCAACAGGGTGTCCGTTCCAGTGTACCGCACCTGCGCGTCTGCCCCGCCTGCGTGCGCAGAGCCCCAGGCACAGGAACCCACCGAACTTGGCCTTGCCACGCACACAAACACCCCAGCCGCTGCGTCCAACTCTCTGTAGTGAAGCTTTCTGCCCCGTAGTTGCCACATGGGGCAGTGGCTGGACCACTGCCAGCTTCTTATTTGTATTCCAAGCAGGAAGAAAAAAGAAGAAATAAAAAAGAAGAAATAAACCAGGAGGAGGAAGGGGCAGCAACAGTATCGGAAAAGAATTATTTCCCGGGAATCCCCAGCAGACTTCCACGCTGGTCTCACTGGCCAGGACTGTGCCGCATGGCCCCTCCAGCTGCAAGGGAGGCCGTCTTGAGCACAATCACGGTTAGTAAGGGAGGAGGAGAGATGGGCTTCGGGCGTCTGCACACCGCAGAGGCCACCCCTGAATGCCTGGGTTGAGTTCTAGGTACAGGAAACAGGCAACAGGAACTGTAGGGAGAGCAGCAGAGTCCAACGGATGGGGATGGGCGTTCAAAGGGAGGCAGTGGCTACTGTGTGGCACCCCTAGAAGCCCCTTTGGCACTGGATGGCGCATCCCCCCGGCTGGGAGTGCTGCTGGCACCTCCTCAGCTGTCAGCCTTCTCTGGAAATCACATTACCGAAGTCACGCCCTGTTCCAGGGGCAGCGCTGATCCATTGCCCCATCTCTGCGTAGCTCTGCAGGCCCGCCGTGGCTCCAGAGTATGCTCCCTTGTGGGACTGATCTCTCTGGGCCACAGCCCCCAACAGGAAACAAATCATTCTTTCTTTTTCTAGTTCAACCTCACAGGCATCTGCCGAACGCCCGGTGTGAGAGGCACTGAGCCAGGAGTAGAAGGCGGGGTGAATCCAGTGTAAGCAGCAGTCCCCATCTCCAAGGAGCTCGCAGCCTAGCACGATGGAGCTAGGAAAACATGAAACATGTGGCTAGGAGACCAGACAAAAGACAGTAAGACAGATGCAAAGCGCAATGACTGCTCAAAGAGTGAAGACGTTATAAACAGTCTGGACAGGAAGCAGGGAGAGATTAGGAGGTCTGGAGGCGTCCAATGGAGAAGGAGACTTCAACGTGGCCTCCGAAGGGTGGCTGGGCAGAGCCCATGGCAGAGAAGCACTCCAGGCAAGACCAGTGTGAGCAGAGGCATAGGGGCTGGGGTATTGTCCAGAGGGCCATGTCCAGAGGGCGGCAACAGAGCCAGTTTGGCCAGGATGGGAAGTGAAATAGAGCACGAGTTAAGAACGTGGGCTTCCAAGTGAGACAGTTGTGGGCTCAACTCCCAGCTCTGTGCTCTTGGAGGGAGGAATGTCAGGCATGGAACTTAACCCGTCACAGCCACGGTCTTCTCATCTGTAGAGCCGGAATTGCAACGTGCCCCTCCCCCAAGGGATTGCTGTGGGGACTGAATAGTTAAAATATGCAAACCACTACGCAGACACCTGGGAGAGCAGGAGGCTCAGTGGATACCCTTGTTTCTATTAAACAAGCAGAAATATTGAAGAGGCCTCTTTGAAACACTTAAGGGGCCAATGGTTCTCAGTGTCAGATCCCAACCAGCAGCATGCCATTAACTGGGAATCCCTTAGGAATGCAGATTCTCAGGCCCCAAACCAGACCTGCTGAATCAGAAATATGAGAGTGACAGCCAGCAATATATTTTAACAAGCCTTCCAGGGAATGCTGAGGTGCATTAGAACTTGAAAATCACTGGATTAAGTCAACAGAGGAATTTATTTTAAGGGTGCAAGGGCTTTTCATGGAATCCAAAGACAGAGGTGCAGCAGGGCCTCAAAAATAGGTGGCCGACAGCGACAGCGGAAGCAGGAATCTCTCTCTCCTTCTCTCATCTTACTATTCTTTTACCCACTGCTTCTCTCTCCCAGTGGCTGCAGACAGGCTTTCCTTGTGTCCTGCCTCCACAAGCCAAGCGTTTCTGCCACAGAGAGTCACCACACCAAGAGGCTGAAATCTCTTAGTCTCCACTCCAGGTTAGCCTGGAAATGGCTCATTTGGCCCAGCTAGCGTCTGGTGCCCACACCTGGACTGATCAACGTGGTTTGGGGGCTGAGCCACTTAGCCTGAGCAGGGGTGCCCTTCCTGGAACCAGGTGGATGGAAGTGAGGTGCTGATGCAATGGGTTTTCCTGCACTCGGAATGCCAGCCAGGTGTTTGGAAAAGAGGTCAAGCTGCGATTACGAAACTTAGGAGTTACTAGCTTTGCGTCTAGTCCTATAGAGCAGTGGTTCTCCAAGTGTGACCCCCAGACCAGCGGTATCAGCAACATGTTGTCAGAAAGGGCCCCATCCCAGACCTACTGAACCAGAAACTCTCTGGGCGGCTGTGTCAATGGTGCTCTAACAAGGACAGGTTAGAGAATCTCTGTCAGGGAGGGCTCAGAAAGAGGTCAAGAACCCACTTGAGTAGAGAGACAAATCATTTCTGTAACCTCGTCCGTCTTTTGCTCCATTTCCCTAGAGTCATAGTGAAACAGGTGAAAGAGACATCAGAAGAAGAAACATCCAGGGTGGCGGCTTCCCTTTGCTTTTATTTCTTTAAGGCACCGTGCACACAGTAAGAGACAACTTCCCAAATTCCACAGACAGTTAAAGCTGGGATAGACCCTAATCTTCCCTCTTTACTTTTGGGGAAACCGAGGTTCCGAAGAGTAGCATACCAGAGCCAATGTCTCATTCTTGGCAAGGACAAGACTGAAGCTCAAGCAATCATGATAAAAAATGGAACTTTTCTAGGTCAAAGAGAAAAGTAACTGAGAAAGTAGATCAAAATAAAGTCATATGAGACCCGCATGAAAAATTTAAGAGCAGCTCAGACCCAGCCAGTGGAGTTAGGCAGCGTAAGGATTACATCTGCAGTGTCACTTTGTGGGCTTCCAAACCAAAATTATCAACTGCATGGTCAAGCCTCAAATTCCATCATTATGATTATTAAGAGTTTTTTCACTCACCACAAACCAGGTGAACCTAAACCCACTGCTACCTCAAAATTAGAATGTTCACGGCTTTACCAAGAAAGCAAAGGAGAGGAGAGGAAGAAGACATTTTATAGAACCACAACAAAGGAAAAATACAGTTCATAAATGCTTACGTTTAGGTAATCTTTAGGTAGATCAAACAGGGGAAAATAGCTAAAACATTGCACATAGAGTTAGGAAAATTATCTACTTCGAAGTCTGAACTTTGTAAATCTGCCAAAAAAAAAGACATTCTTGGCAGTCAATGTGTCAGACTTAATAAAAGGAAGTGGCGAGTCCAGCTTGCATCAGGGTGGATCAGCACGGCCTGTGTGGGAAGCAGAAAGAGGTCAGCAGACAACAAAGAAAAACTAACAAGGATAAAAAAGAGGAACCAAATTGAACCAAAGCGAAGAGATCTTTGTTTGCTCTTAGCTCTGAGTTTTACTAAGACGTGGATTAGGAAGGGTGGGCAAGGACAGCTGTGCAGGTTGCGCCCTAAACAAGCATGCCACTCCTGCCTATGGGGCAGGTGCCACTGAAATCCATCTGGTGCTCGGCTCAGCCAACCACATTCAGACCAGCCCAGCGTGGTGAACACTCCTGACCTCACGAGGCAAGCGACAGCTTAGTTATAAGTGACAGAATCCCACAGCTGGGTTGCCTTTTGATTTTTGTTCTTTGGTGTAGGTATGTTCAAATTAACTGTTGGCAACTAGTACATTTCAAAAAACAGCTTAAGTCTTTTCAAATAATTTTTTTATTTTCTTCATAAACTCCCCAACTCAGGAGTTCCAACCAGCCATTTAGAGTCAATGGCTTGGTGCCCAGACAAAGCAAAGTGAGAAGCTCCCTTTGTAGAATGACACGAGCTAACGGGAGCCAGAATGAAACTCCTCCTTATTTAGTATTATTTTAAATTTTATTGTTTGTTTCTGAAACTACTTTTCTCAAGATCCTTGGAGATTTCGAGGGTATGTTTGGGATTTGCTATCTGTTCCATGACATCTCCGTGCTTCGTGTGACTACGAACGGTCAGGCCCCTTCACTTTTAGAAGCCCTTCCCAAACATCCACTCTTTAAATGATGAAAATTAAACAGACAGAAATAGCCGTGGCCTCTTCGCTTCAACAAGGAACAGGAAAGAAGTGCTGGCCTGAGAAGGAGAAGCTGGTTTCCAACAAATGCAAACTAGAGGAGATGACTTGTTTGCTGTTTGAAAATTTGGTTTGAAAAACCTGCCCAACTGGACCATGTGTGGCAGTGAGACTAGTGCCACACATGTGCTCCGCAGCAGTAGTGTGGCCTGGGGCTATGTCCACGACCTCACCACTCATCTCCACTGCCACTGTCCCGGTGCAAGCCAGCGTGGTGGGTGGGGCCTGCTGCCAGCTCGCTTCCCTCTGCCCTTACCTTAACACGCTATGCTCACTGCTGCAGCCAGAGTGGTGCTGTTGAAACATCCGTCCCTTCGCTACTCAGAGTCCTCTAACAGCTCCCCAGCTGGTTCCCAGCGGAGGGCAAAGCCCTTTCCGTGGCCTGCCAGGCCCCACGTCACCGGGCTCCCAACCCCCTCTCTGCCTTAGGTGCCACCATGCTCCTCCTCACTCCTTCCAGCCATTCTGGCCTCCTTGCTGTTTCTTTGTGCACACGTGTTAAAATTTCTCTAGGCCGGATATACACCTAAAAATGGAAGTGCTGAATCAGGGCATCTCTACATTTTCTAGATACTGCCAGTTTTCTACAAGTGGGTTTGCCAATTTAAATTCCTACCCACATTACGGGAAAGGGTGGGTTCTTCCACATCCTCTCCAAAACTTGGTATTGTCAGATTTCTTGATTTTTACTAATCAAAGGGGTGGGAAATGTCGGTCAAGATTGTTTCAATTTACATTTTCTTGATTGTGATGGAAGTTTAGCATATTTTCATGCGTATTGGGTCATTTGTATTTCCTATTCCGGAAATCTGGGGAGAGAAGAAATTAAGATAATTCAATTTTTCTGTTTTTCATGAGTCAATTTTGGCAATGTATAATCTTCTAGAAAATTATTCATTTCACTCAAATTTTCAAATGTATTGGCATAAAGTTGCTTGAAGTGTTCTCTTCTGGTATTTACCCTCTGTTCTACTTAGTTGCGTCTTTTATTGTTATTGTTGCTAATATTACTTATTTGTGCTTTTTCTCGTTTATTTCTTCATCAGTCCTGCCAGAGGTGGGATAGTTAATATTGTGAATAGTCTCAGATCAGACTATTCACTGAGTTATGAAAAGTGACTGCAATTTGAAAAAAAAAGGTTCATTTTTCAGAGTCTTTTAGATTTCAGAATTGTGGATGGCAAACTATGGATCCATGCTTTCATTTTCATTCTGTTGTAAATATTTTGCAATTTTTGTTCTGCTTTCATTTTTAATTCATAAAGCATTTAGAAATTTATTCTTAGCTTCCAAAACCATGTTCTTTTGTTCTGTATAATCTACGTGAAGATGATTTTTAATTGAATAAATTGCGGTCAGAAAATATGGTCTGTATGATACCTTTTCTTTCAGATTTGCTAATAACTCTATTATAAGTTCGTACATGGTCAGCTTTTGCAAAAGTTCCACATACATTCTCTGTTTCAGAACTTCTCACCTGGTGACCATGAATGGGTTGTGGGTGTGTTGTAGCATTGATGTCTTCAGCCCCCAGGGACAGCCGGATTGTGCCTTTTCCGGAACACCTTCCTCTGGGGTTTCTCAGAGCGCAGTCCCTGGCTCAGGAAGCTCACCTGCTCGCCCCCCGGGGATAGCAAGCCCAGGGGCACATCCAGCCCTTGCTGCTCTAGGGTAATGTGCTAAGCCCGGAAGCAACATCCACGTCACCAGCCAGCTGCAGAGTCCCCGGCCACCCTTCCAGGACAAGGGGTGTGCCGAATTGCAGGAGGAATTCGTTCGTGCACCAGGTGCACAGGAACACGGAGTACAGCAAGGCCTCTGGGAGACTTGGGGGCCAAGGAGGCTCAGGAGGGGCTCCTGGCAGATACAGCTCCAGGCAGCAGCACCCACTCTCTGCTTTACATATTTTGGTCACTTCCATCTATTTGTGGCTGATGTGCCATTTTAGTGGCATCCAAACCAGCTGCAGGGGTGACTGTTCTAACAATGTACGCATGATGTGAAAGCAGAGCTGTGTAAAAACATCTGATATCTTTGATATTCATTTGTATTTCAATATTATCAGAAATTTCAACATGTGTTAACGAAAGAGAAAGAACTAGTAGATCCTTCGATTACAATTTTAGAGGTTGCAAAATTTTGAATGATTATAAATGTTTTGCTTTCATTTTTATCAACTGCTTATGTGAGTAAGGCTTCTCATTGATTGTAATTATCAAGAATTTGAAATTGCCATCAGTAACAATCTTGATCTGGAATGTGCATAGCAATTTCAAGTGTAAAATATGATAAAGGCTTATGTCTGCCAGAGAAACCTCATTTCTCATTTAAAAATTGGAAAATATTTTACCTGTAAAAAGTCAATGTTTGATATTTTACAATATTGTGAATTTTATATCTCTTATAACTATATTAACAAAATGAAAATTACTCTCTTACTAGATTGTTTCTTTAATGTTATGTAGTTTTCCTCTTTGCCAGATGAGGCTTTTGCTTTAAATTCTATTTTGATATTATACCTCAGAATTCTTTCAGTGAATTTTTTTTAGAATAACTCTTCCCATCCCTTTATTTTCAATCTTTCTATGTGGTTTTGATATAGGAGTTCTTGTATAAACAACATTTGAAACTCTATGTTTTCTAACAAATAATGGTAATCCATTTACTTCTTACCTTCTTTCACAATTATTGATATTAATATAATCAGACTTAACTTTTGCCCTGTTATTTTGTTTTTTGTTTATCCACTTTTTTCCTTTATTTCTTTCTTAAATCTCTTTCGCTGTCTTTAGTCTTCTTTTTCCCCCCTCTGCTATTTTGGAAACTATAAATTGCAGTCAATTCTCTTTGTAGTTACTCTTGTTTTTTTGAACATGCATATTTAATTGCATATTTTTCCAGCAGACTCCAGAGTTATTCAGTATTTGCATTTTCCTTTTAAACACAACATGAATTTTTTGCGCACTTTGTTCACTGAACATCACTTCCCTACCATCTAGCCATTGCTGCCCTGAGGCTTTGCAGTTTTGTTTGTTTTACATTTCTAAGCAACAGTAAGTTTTTTTCCATCAGCAGTTAAATTTACTAATATATTTTGATCAGTTTCTGTCCTTAACAGCTGTCTTTTGTATACTATGATTTTTTTCTAGGTTCACTTTTCTTCTTGGTGAAGCACATTTTTAAAAAAGTTATTACATGTCTATAGACAGTAAAATCTCTTAATCCTTGTATGTCTTAAGAATCTTTCAAGTGTCTTCACTCTTGAATGATAAATTAGCAAGGTATAAAATTCTAGGTTGGCAGTCATTTTCCTTAAGCACCTTGTCATCTGGCATAAAATCAATCTTTTCTCCCTGACATCTTTGGGAGCTTCTCTACATGACTGATGTGCTACAATTTCACAATAATATGTCCAGGAATATTTTGAATAGAGCATTCATGTCTTTCTCTAATTCTGTAATAATTATTTGCTATTATTATGGTTTTTCATATGTTAGTTTTCACTCATACCCTTTTTTCTCATTTTCTGAAACTCCACAAATATGTCAGAGTTTCTCAATCTATCTTCTATGTCTCTTATTCACTTTCTCACATTTTAAAATATCTGTGCTCCTTTGAGCTATGTCTTGGGTGAGTTTCTCCATACTATTTTCCAATTCATCGATTCTCTCTTTGTATGTAGTTTGAAGAACATATTTTTCCCATTTTGATAACAATAATCTTAATTTCTAAGATCTTACTGTTTTTGATTTGTTATTTTTCATGCATTCTTTTTTTTGTTTCATTTCTGCCCATATTCTTTTATAATCATGGTTCTGTTTTAGTAGGAGTAATTCTTTCATTTTGACATGTGAATTATCTTTATGGTTTAGCATTGTGTCTGCCCTCCACAGCTGCAGAGAGGTGGAGTTTGGAGGTTGGGGCAAATGGGGAAAGGGAGAGACAGTCTCTTCCTTCTGATTTTTATTAGATAATTTTCACTAAGATTGATAACTAAAAGCACATAAATTCTCATGGTTAAGCACAGGAATTTCATTACTTAAATTTTTGAGCAAATAGTTTTTATGTATATAAAAATAGGGCTTTACCTGAAAACCCATCACATTGTATCCTGTGGGTTTGGCACATTACTCCAGGCTGTCACATGGTGTTGAATTCTGATCCTGTCTTTTAAATCATCAGCTATCACTCCCAATTGCTTTGTGTCAATCGTTATTCTAATAAAGCAAGTGTCTTTACTTTTCTAGCCTCGACCACATATTGTAATTATAATCGCCCACG
This sequence comes from Avahi laniger, assembly GCA_963575035.1. Classification (NCBI taxonomy): domain Eukaryota; kingdom Metazoa; phylum Chordata; class Mammalia; order Primates; family Indriidae; genus Avahi; species Avahi laniger. The sequence goes on along the minus strand of CAUYSK010016450.1, from coordinate 563 downwards.
TATTTGTGTGTGCTTTTAATTAAAATTTTTATTTTGAGATAATTGTAGTTTCACATACAGTCATAAGAAATAATACAGAGCAATCTTATGTACCCTTTACCCAGTTTCCTTCATGGCAACATCTTGAGAAAAATATACAATATCACACCCAGGATACTGACGTGGACAGAGTCAAGATACACAACAATTCTATCTGCACAGGGACCCCTTTGTGGCTCTTTTAGAGCTGAATGCACTTCCCTCCTGGCGCCCACCCTCATCCACACTCCTTATTCCTGGCAACTGCTTATTTAGTCTCCATTTCTAAAATGTTGTAGTTTCAAGAATGTTACATAAATGGAATCATACAGCATACAGTCTTCTTTCACTCAGCAGAGCTCCCTCAAAATGGGTCCATACTGTGCTATTAATAATTTATTCCATTTTATTACTGAGTAGCATTCTGTTGCATGGATATACTAATTTGTTTACCCATTCATCTGTTGGGGAACGTTTCAGTTATTTCCAAGTTTTGGCTATTAGAAATAAATTTATTATGAGCATTTCATATACAATCTTTATAT
>CAUYSK010016449.1:0-17654 GCA_963575035.1 Avahi laniger | reverse complement strand
AGCGTTCACAATTTTTTTTCACTTTTTTTTGATTTCAGCATATTATGGGGATACAGATGTTTAGGTTACGTATGTTGCCCTTGCCCTCCCCACCAAGTCCAAGTTTCAAATATGTCCATTCGTCGGATGGTGCGCATTGCACTTTTTGTGTATGCATATATCCGTCCCCTCCTCCCTCCTCCCCCCTCTCCCCTCCCCCCTGCCCGACATCCAATAGATGTTATTCTTATATGTGCACTTATGTGTTGATCAGTTAATACCAATTTGATGGTGTGTACATATGGTGCTTGTTTTTCCATTCTTGGGATACTTAGTGGAATGCATTCCAGCTCTATCCAGGAGTATACAAGAGGTGCTACATCACCATTGTTTATTAACATATTTTTATACAGACGATAGGAATAGATGCTTCCTCCTATCATTTCAAATCTTGCTTCGTGCTATTGATGCAGATAGGAGATATGCTCAGTCTCTTTGTAAAGTTAAAATCCAGACAAAACATACTAATATTCAGCTTGCAATGAACTGTAGTAACATACTGGGAAGAGCAGAGTTAGAAAGTATTAGGGTAAAGGACATAAGGCAGAAATCAGAAATGGTAAAAGGAAGTGTTGGGGATTGATAAAGATGATAACGCAGAGGCTGTAAGGAATGATCCCCTGAAAATGGGAAAGTCAGTTTGATCGAAGTAAAGTTCTACCCTCAGGATACAGACGAGGGAGATGAGAGCAGATATAAAATGCAAGTTACAAAGCAGCTATTTCCTACGATGTGGAGCTTCCACTCAAATATCCCTTCATCCTGGCAAGATATGCTGAATTACATAACATTAATCAGTATTAATTCTTGGACCTGAGTAATCAACAGTTACTCATTTTTAACAGGAAATTTTCCCTTTAAATTGTCCTTCCTTTTTATCCTTATTAAGTTTTGGACACTTCGTCTTCCTCAAATTAAATCTATACTTTTCAAACTAATTTGGGCCATGACCAAGTAAATATAGATTTCATTTTGAAAACTAAATATGGATTTCTCTCATTTTTCAAGGAGTGCCACACAGTAATTTTATTAATGTTCTTTACCCTGGATGAGAAACTTTCTAATATATGCACAAGTACAGACATCACCAAAAAAAAATTGTGGTAAATGTAATTAGACTATGGTATTGAAAATGTAGCTACTGGCTTCAATTCTTTCTGGTTTTTATTTTAGTATTGTCATATTTTCAATTATGTTATGATGACATATTTCAGATGCAGTTCAGACATCTTTCTTGACTATCTCAAAAATATTCAAGTATCTGTCTTATAGCTTTTTGAGTATTAAAAGAAAATCTCTACACATTTAGTACTAAAAAATTCCTACCACTGACTGAAGGATAACAATTAGAAAATAGAAAAAAGGTATAAAGGATGAAAATTAAGACATCATAAGGATTCTAATTAAGAAATAAACTTTTAAAACTAGAATAAAGACTATACTATTCCAAACACACACAAAAAAAATAAAAAATAGATCTGATACCCTAAATGTACTGCTGAGTAGACTGAGGTTTTGAAACACTCATTAACTTGCCTGAAGTTACAAAAACTTTAAGTCCACTATCTCTGTGAGATGGAATTCACAAGAAAAAAGGAGGATTTTCTCAAACACAGTATTATATTAATGCACAGGTACTTTCACAGACCATTTGTATGTACACATATTCAACAAGCTTAAGCAAAATTTTAATACTATAGTCCTGGTTGACTCTTCTCAGTTGTTTCCCTTTGGGTTGTTTGTGCTTACCAAAGCAGTACACAAGATTAAAACATTAAATAATTTTTACCCCAATCCTACCTACCCAACCAACTCCATTTCTCCAAAAGCAATAAGTTCAGTCTCTTTTTGTAGTTCTTCAGATATCCTTGAATCTCTAAATAATATCCTTAAACCAATACTAATTTATCAACATTAGGTATTATATATTGAATTCTTACAACCGCACAAAAAAACATTTTAGCTCTTTCATGAACCCTATACTCACCATTCCATTCCCCATGGCAACCTCCTGACATAATAATATTTCTACTTTTAGTTCCTCTATTACATTTATGTTCCTCTTATTTACGCCACCAACCACACGAAGTCAATCTTAGCTCTATCCTTATAAAAATTTTATCTCTCTTGTCCATCTACTCAACTTGTTTGCCTTCCGCCTTCAACGTCTGTTATCTGTACCTTTACTATTGCAGGAGATGAACTTGGCCTAATCTTTTCTGCCTAAAGAATATTCTGTCTGATATCCAGATTTATGTAATTATTAGCACATAGCACAAACTGTACAATAACAATAACCTTGGTTTAATCTCCTTTGTTGCAATACCCAAAAAAATCACTTCTTTATTCTCCCTGCTACCCCAGCAACACGCCTTAGCCAATCGGGTAAGAGCAAGACTGTGCGGTCCAAGTCCCTACCAATGGAATGAGACACAGCTCTAGGTCTGCCTTAGGGGTAAAAAGGTGAAAAACTTCCCTGCAGCGGCGCGCTGCTAGCTGGCTGGTTTTACTTACGCTAGGCGCCCTTCTGATTAGAAGTAAAGATTTTGCTTGGCCGAGACAATTCTCAGTGTTTGACTGTTTTCTTAACAGCACTACAGGTTACTTCTAACACTATGTTAAAGTTTTAGGATTGACAATGTGCCCTTCCACATTTTATAGGTTGATTCAACGTGTTGGATATGAAAAAAACAACGTTCACCTTATTCACACTACCTACGTATTTTTCACCTAAGTCTACATAGAGTGTTATTATTATTGTCCTCTCTTATGTAACTTTATTTTTATTTTTACTTTTCCTGGCATCTTTGATTGTCTTTATTGGTTTCTTCTTTCTCTGCCTTTCTCATGTCCTTAGATTTATCCACAGGCTGGCATCCTACTCCAACTGTGCAATGCACCTTTTTATTTGGATGTCTTCTGGAGCCCTCCATCTATCTCTGCCAGTCAAGTAAAAACTCTCCAGTCCTGCTTCAGCAAAATCATCTGGGGGCTTCATGTCATTGTTCTTCTGAGTTGTATCTCAGTTAACGTCCTGGAACACATGTACTGTTTCTTAGTTTATGCTCTTATTTTATTTAAGCACATTCCAAGTAGCTATCCAAAAAATGGTGTGGAGAAGTAATTTTCTGAATTACGTGAAAATATATGTATATTTGTTTAATAGTTTGATGAGCACAGATGTTTTGGGTTGAAAATATTTTCTCATTAGAGCTTAGAAATTATTGCTTCTCTTCCAACATCCAGCATTACTGGGAAAGTTCTGATTTAAATTGATTTTGATCTCTTTATTGGGTGACTTCTGGAAAGATTTAGGATTATGTCTTTATCCTTCTTTTTGGCAATTTCACAATACTATGTCAGAGTTGAATCTTTTTAGTTTTCTAAATCATATTTTGCATTACAGGGACTTTAAAAATGGAAACTATGGTCCTTTTTAGTTCTAAGAATTATATTGTAATATAATATATATTGTCTTTAATATACTGTAACTCACATTGGTTTTCTCTAGAAATCATTATAGTAAGTTTTTGAAACTCTCAAATCGACATTCTTATTTTTTATCTTCCTTCTCATGTTTTCTATTCTCCATTTTTATTCTCCTTGTAGAAGACTTTCTCTACTTTATTTTAAAGCCTTTTATGACTCTCTTTGCAGTGTTCTTATTTTAGGGATGTAATATTCTTTCAATTATTTTGTGGCTCTCAACTAGAATCTTTTTTTTAAGTTATCTTCTATTACCTGAAATATCTCTGTTTACCCTAGGAATGGTTCTTCTGTTCACTCATCTTAACCTTTCTCTTTTACGTTTTAGGCTTTTCTCAGATACTTACTGTTTTTAGCACCCTGGTGGGGCCTGTTGACTGGCAGGCTCTTTGCTTCACTGCAAACGGGCATGCTTGACACAGAATCAAGGTCTCCTTTGTAGCCAAAAGGTATCTCGTCTGGCCGGGCGCGGTGGCTCATGTCTGTAATCCTAGCACTCTGGGAGGCCAAGGTGGGTGGATCATTTGAGCTCAGGAGTTCGAGACCAGCCTGAGCAAGAGTGAGACCCCGTCTCTACTAAAAATAGAAAGAAATTAACTGGACAACTAAAAATATATATATATATAAAATTAGCCGGGCGTGGTGACACATACTTGTAGTCCCAGCTACTCGGGAGGCTGAGGCAGAAGGATTCCTTGAGCCCAGGAGTTTGAGGTTGCTGTGAGCTAGACTGACGCCACAGCACTCTACTCAGGACAGTAGAGTGAGACTTTGTCTCAAAAAAAAAAGGTACATCTTCTACTCTAGTTATCACTATTTAACTCATTCCATTTCTATAGAGAAGAAATATTTATTGGTTTGGTTTGTCTTTGTTTTAAAGTTTTGTGTTTTTTTTTTTTTTTTTGTAATTTTTTGTTTGTTTGACCAAGCTTTTAGCCATTCCTTGTTCAAGTAAACTTAAATTTATAAGCATATACAAGTTGTAGTCAGTATACACTGAAAAGACTACTGTTAAGTATTTACTTTGAATGTTCATTCTGACTGGTCAATATTTTTATTGAATGAATTGCTAGGTATTTTGATGGTGACCCCAGAAAAGAACCAATTAATGCCACAGACTTAGGGCTCATTTTTTCACTCTTGCCATTCATTTATCTTGCAATTTTTTAGTCTACAACACTCTTCCACTGTAAAACTTTTCATGAATATGTACATTGGAAGCTTCCTTTACTTTGGCTCATCAGGATAAACTCATTCATCTGATTTCTATTTGTAATAAATGCGTTGAAATATCTTGTTTCCTGACAACCTTCCTTCTGTACTCTTCTTTGTTGTAAGTTTAAAAGCTTCTTATTTCTTTACTGTCATTGTAATGACATCTCAGAAGGAAAGGATATGCACCACATGAGTTCAATCTATAGTCTTGAAGCAGAAACTAAAAATTATTTCATTCCCTAAAATAAATTATAGTTTGATAGAGACAATATAAAGCAAGTTATAAAATAAAATAGATTCATATGTTTATTTAGAAAATAAAACACACTATGAAATTCTATATGGTGTTTTCATATTTCAGATACTGTGACAAACAAAACTGGTTAGAGAGAAGTTTATAATACAAATTATTCTGTGACTAGCATGATTAGGGCAATATAGAATACAAGAAAAATACTCTCCACTCACTTTCAAAAATGTGAACAGAAGAGAAACTGAACTTCTAACAAAATTTCAAAGTTTATGAATGGCATAAGAATATTATGAAGCTGATGAAAATAAAGGTATCTGTATATTTTTACAAAAGATAGAAGGAAATGGAAGAGAAAACTAAGGAGATGAAAGAATAGTTAGGGATTAAAAATTGCTAACAGTAAGAACAGGATAAAAAAAAGAATTGAAAAGGGAGCCCCAAATCATCCACCAGCTGAAATACAGAATGCAGAAGGTGATGATGAGCAACAAAGCCGGTAAAATAAATTAGGGCCATGTTGTGAAAGGCTGTGCTTCTCAAGGGATATACAGCAATTTGCCAGAAGTTCACATACTCCCTGGAAAATATTCCTGGATCATCAAAGTAAGGAATTCAATGATAAAAATTTTAAACAGTATTGGAATATAATGACATCTTAAATAAATTTGAATATAAAATATGAAACATCAAAGACATTTTAGGTGTGAAGCTGGCCACATTGAGAATTTTTCTTCACTGTCTCCAGCAGTTAGGGGTATAGCAATAGAAAGGTGTAAGAATCATTGCTATAGCTTTATTTTATTGAGTAGTATGGAGCTAAGGAGTAACATGATCAGAACAGTCTTTTAATATGTCTAATCTAAAAGCAGGATAAAAGATGGACTGGAAATGAGCTGGGATTGAGGTTCTGGGGTCATTTAGGAGACTGTAACTAGCCCAAGCTAGAAATAATGCAAGTTCAAGTAAAACAATACACTATGGATGGGAACACATATGCAAAAACAAATTCATTACAGTTGATGACTCCACCAAATTTGGCATATGACTACATTTGAGAACTAAGGAAAAAGTCTGGGTAATCCATAGACTATTGTGGTGCTATTAATGGGATGTCAGGAAGAGGTTTAAAAAGTGACACTTTGGTTGGGAGCTTATATTGCATAAGGATTAAATTTTATGGTCACTTGCATTTGTAAGATTTATAATATTCAGAGAAATAAATGAAAGCTGGTATCTTTAGGAAGATACTTGGTGTCAGTAGAAAGGAATGGATATTTTAAGTGAGTAAGATATTAATAATTCCATTAGCAATTTGACAGTCAACCTCAGGACCAGCAAATTTGAACTTTGTAGGAAAAGTAGATGAATATTCACAGAGATGAAAGTATGGTTCAGCAGCAGATGTTCAGTGTAAATGTTAAAGTGGGAAGAAGAGTAGTGAGGATAATGAGCCTCTCCATAGACCTGTAGGAAGGAACAATCTAAAGAAGAGTAAATAAATTAGAGCTCTAAGAAAAACTGAGCTAATTTTTGAGATGTAATTAACACAAGAAATTAGACTATTTACATTTGAGAGGTCAATAATATTTCTTTTCAGCTATCATGAAAATTAAATCACTTCCAAAAAGTTATTATGTTCCTATGTCTTATTTGCTCTTGGGTAATACTTGTATTAAGGCAGAAATTCAATACTTGAGATGTCATTTGGATAAAACTCTTATAGAATAAGCAGAAGAAATGTAGTTTTGCTTGAGAAATAATATGTCAATGGGATTCAGAGAAAAGAAATTTGGAATAAGAATTGGAAGACCTGGCTTTAGTCCTAATCTTCTACTAACTAGCTGTGGTTTGTGACAAAATGGATGTTTGCATTCATTCATTCATTCATTTAATAAATATCAACCGAGTGCCTATTCTATTCTAAGAATTGTTCTAAGAGTTTGTGATACATCAATGAAAACAAATATTCCTGTTTTCATGGAGCTTATATTTTAGCAGAGTGACACAGAAATAAAAAGTAACCGTAATAAATAGGTAAATTTAATATGTTAGAACGTGATAAGTGCTGTGTAAAAAATTAAATGTAAAGCAGAGTAAAGGGAATAATGAGTTGCCAGAGTTGGGGAAATAGGTGTCAATGTTTCATGGAGTGGTCAGGATAAGTCTCACTGCAAGAACAGCATCTGAGCAGAAACTTGAATAAGCTAGCTGTGGGGGTAATTGGAAGGTGGAAGCTGTCATGGGAGGATGATATTTTCTTATTACCCATAGCACCTGGCTTAGCTTCACAGATATCACCAAATTCCAATACATAATCTTTTAGTATATATAAGTAGAGAATTATTTAATTCATCTCTCTATGACTTGATTTTGTTGTCTATAAAATGAAGGAATCCACCCAGATCCAGAATTATCTAAGTAAAGGTGGCAAGAGTTAAGAGATTGGTGATATTAAAAGAGGGTACATTTGACATGTGAACAATATCAATTTGAACTACATGTGTCCACTTATATGTGGATTTTTTTGCAGTAAAAGTTACACCGATCATGTCTGCTTCTCTTAGCTTCCTCTTCTATCTCCTCCACTTCTTCTGCCTCTGCCACACCTGAAACAGGAAGACCAACCCCTCCTCTTCCTCCTCCTCCTCTTTAGCCTACTCAATGTGAAGACAAGGATGAAAACCTTTAGATAATTCACTTCCACTTAATAAATAATACATATATTTTTTTCTTTTTTACGACTCTCTTAATATTAATAGCATTTTCTTTTCTCTAGCTTATCTTATTGTAAGAATACAGTATTTAATACATATAGCAAACAAAACGTGTTAAACGACTGTTTATGTCATTGGTAAGGCTTCCAGTCAGTTAGGTTTGGGGGAGTCAAAAGTTATACTTGGATTTTTGACTGCACAGAGGGTCAGGGTCTTCAATCCCTGCATTGTTCAGTGGTCAACTGTATGTGTAAAGTCCCTGATACAGGAAGTATAGCCCACTCATAAAACAGACAAAAGGCCAGTTTTGCTGGTACAAGAAGAGCATAGGGGACTATCATGCAAAATGAAATTGAAATAGAAATGGGGGCCTAGACCAGAATTTTGTAACATTTTTGATTATGAAATATAATTATTGAATCAAGACATGTAATTATTTTTAAAAATTGAATATTTTGGATAAAAAAATTAATTTTTAACAGTATTAAAGATTAATTTTTCTGAAGCAACTATTTCACATATATGTGTTTGTATTTGTGTGCATAATTGGTAACCATATAAAGATTTCTTTTGGGGACATAATCAAAAAAGTTTGAAAGTGATCATTCAGGGCCTTAAAAATCATGTTAAAATTTTAGAAGGCATAACACAAAGAAGACTATCAGAACTATTCAGGGTAGCTAGAGAATAGACCTTAAAGTGGGAAGCAGCCATATATGCATACCATAAGAGTTCCCTAAAGCTTCATGTATTCATCCATGTGACAGGCTTTTCATCACTGGAAGTTGAATGATCATCTGTCAGATATGCTGTTGAAATCCTAAAAAGTGACCTTTTGGATACACATCTTCATGTGCAAGGCTTTACACTAGGGAATGAAGAGCATAAGGATGCATGGTAATCCCCCTCTAGAAACTTATATTTAAATTTAGTTTTAAGTCATGTACATAAAAGATAACAATAAACAACAAACAGAAAGTGTCACAAAAGAATGATACAGATGGTAGAATTTCAAATGTAGATGAAATCACTGTGAGTCAGGGTGAACCAAAAAAAGTTTCATAAGAATAAAAGAGTTTGAGGCAAAAGTGACTGTGAAGAGTTAGAAAAAAGAGTACCCATCAGGAGGAGGTGAACGTACATGAGACGGGATGAGCAGGTGCAATTTGTTTGGTGGTTGTAGATAAACCCATTTGGCAGACTCTACTGAGGACAGGACCTTGCTGAGGACAGGACACTTATAAAGGTAAGGTGAGAAATGCTGATTTTCAGTGATGGAGCTGCTTATTTAACTCATTGACAATGAATAATCATTTTGACCAATGGCACCTTGGCTTTTGTTCAACAGAAAGAAAAAACCTTGTAGCAGAGTGGATAGGAACATGTCTCTGACTCAATCTGCCTGGGTGCAAATCCTATGTATGATTCATATTAGCTGTAGGATGTTAGGCAGGTTATTTAACATTTCTGAGCCTTCATCTATTCCCGAATTGTGGAAAATCTCACCTAACTCACGAGGCTCTTTAAGAATTAAATTAGACATTTATAAAGTTTCTAATAAGGGAACATAAATGACAAGAAAACATCACTGAACAAGTCATATGGCTGAAGAAGAATAGAAAAGTATGGTGATTTGTGTTATATAAATAAGACATTCTTATCTTTGAGAAAATCACAGTCAAATAGAGAATATTAACTGACAAAAATAGAAGCAGAGATAAAATAAGTTCCAACCATGAAAACAGAAAAGTATTAATAATTCAACTCTTTGAATTATTCTCAATAATGATATCTATTAAGTACTTATTTAATAGGTTTAGTATTCTAAACACTGTACATATGCTAATTCATTTAATACAACAAATCTATAAATGTTATTTATTACCTCGTCATTTTACAAATGAGGAAGGCTAGGCGCAGAGAGACTAAGCCACTATGTAGAAAAAGAGACAGGAGGGAACCGGCAGAGCCTGAACTATAAACACAGCAGTTTGACTCCAGAGTCCAGGCTCCTAACCACATGCTGTACTGCAATTACTCTCAAATCTCTTCTTTTTCCAGGCCGCTTTATATTTTGTAACTTTTGGCAGAGTTCATCACTAATGGGGGCTGGGTTTATAGATGATGGTAATGAGTCTGTCTTAGTTCATTCAGACTGTTACAACAAAACAGCACAGACTGGGTAGCTTAAAAACAATAGAAGTTTATTTCTTACAGTTCTGGAAGCTGGGAATTCCAAGATCAAGCAGTGATTCAGTGTTTGGTGAGGGCCCGCTTCCTAGACAGCTCTCATTTTTCTGTGTCCTCCTATTGCAAAAGGGTCAAAGGAGTTCTCCGAAGTGTCTGTCATAAGGGCACTAATCTCGTTCATGAAGGCTCCTCCCCCATAACCTGATCATCTCTCAATGGCCCCATCTCCTAATACCATCACCTTGGGGATTAGGATTTCAACATATGAATTTTGGAGTGACACAGACATTCAGACCCTAGCCCCCCAAAATGCATGTCCTTCTTGCATGCAAAATACATCAATTCCATCCCGATAGCTCCAAAATTTAACTTGTTTTGCAACAATTCAAAAGTCTAAAGTTCAAAGTCTCATATAAATATCATCTAAATCAAATATCGGTGAGACTCAAGGTTTGATTCATCCTGAGCAAATTCCCCTCCAGCTGTGAACTTGTGAAATCAAAGAAGTTACCTGTTCCCAAAATACAATGGTGGGACAGGTATGGGGCAAACATTCCCATCGCCAAAAGGAAAAATTGGAAATAAGATCAGAGGCTTGAGAGCAATCTTCTCTGGCTCAATGCTTTACCCTCCAGATAGGGTGAAGTGGGAGTCTTGCCTTTCAGACTCACATGGGCAGGAGTATCACCTTCTGGTCCCATTGGGTTGGCAACCCCACAGCTTTTCAGGGCAGAGATTTAACATCCAAGGCTCCAAGCAGCCCTGCTCATACAACTTTGGGCAGCTCCATCCCTGTAGCAGCTCTGTGCCTGGGTTAAGAGATCACTGATTCCTAAGGTCATAGGGGCAGTCCTGCCCCATGTCTCCACTTGGCATTGCCCTAATGGGGCCTCTCTCCAGTGTCTACCCCCTTGCTGGTGCTCTTGCACTCTGGGCCTGTCATGGGAGTTAACCTCAGGGTCATTCTTCCCTTGCCTTGGACAATACTTTCTGGCTTCTGTTTAGAAGCCTGGCTAATCTCCTTATCAGAGGACCATTTGACCACAGCTCTTGCACTCTCTCTCAAATAAGCTCTCTGATTCTTTTCAGACTGGATAGGCTGAGAATGTTCCAAATCTTTTAAGTTCGGCTTCCCTTTCGATAAGCAATTTAATCTTTAAGTAATTTCTCTCTTCTCAAATTTTACTATGAGCATTCAAGAGAAGCCAACTCATGTCTTTAATACTTTGCTTAGACTTTTTCTCAGCCAAATCCAACTTCATCGTTCACAACTTCTATTTTCCACAAAACACTAGCATGCAAACACAATTCAGCCAAGTTTTTTGCCACTTTGTAACAAGATGGTCTTTCTTCAATTGTCCAATAACATGTTTTGAATTTCCATCTGAGATCTCATGAGCATGACATTTACCATCCATATTTCTACCGATGTTCAGTCCAGGTATTCTCTAGGAAGACTGAGGCTTTCTTACAGCTCTCCTACTCTCCTGAGCTCTCACCAGAATCCTCTTAAGGCCCATTCATGACAATGTAGACTTTTTCTGGCACACACTTCAAAACTTTTCCAGCCCTTATCCATTACCCAGTTTCAAAGTCACTTCCACATTTCTAGGTACTTGTTATGGCAGCACCCCCACTTCTTGGTACCAATTTTCTGTCTTAGTCTGCTCAGACTTCTATAACAAAATACCATAGACACAGTAGCATATAAACAACAGAAATTTATTTCTCACGGTTCTGGAACTTGAGAAGTCCAAGATCAAAGTGCTTGCAGATTTGGTGTTTGGGAAGGGTCCACTTCCTGGTTCGTAGACACCTGACTTTTTGTTGTGCCCTCACACAGTAGAAGGAGTGAGGGATCTCTTTAGGGCCTCTTTTGTAAGGGCACTAATCCCACTCATGAGGGCTCTGCTCTCATGACCTAATCACCTCCTAAAAGTCCGCCTCCAAATACCATCATCTTATGGGTTAAGATTTCAGCACAGGAATTTTGAGAGGACACAAATATTCAGACCATAGCCAAGGCAGACATGGAGATCATGTACAGATGGACACAAAGTGGAAGAGGACTGGTCAGCAGGTAGAGTATGGAAGTGACCAATGTGGGATGGTTTGGTCAGTAATAACCATAGTCATCATTATAAAAATAGTTGTCATTGATTAAATATCATGCACCAGTTTCCCATTTGCCATTACTACAACCTATAAGATAAAAATAATAATCCTCATTTTAAAAATAATAAAGCTGAGGCCTGGAGAAGTTAAATGTCTTGCCCAAGTTCCCACAGGTAATAAGGAGTAGAGATGAGAGGTCAATCCAAGTGTTTATGACTTTATGGTTTTGGTTGTGGTCATAGGGGATTGTATGATAAACATGGGGAGAGGGATTTCTTGGAATTTGTTTTGACATTTTCAGAGCAATCATTCTAATGTGTTCTCTTTCTGAACTACACTCCTGGGATATTTTTGCATAAAACCACAGATATGGATATCACAGGCTTTCAGAGCTTAGCAAGGCATGACCCTCTATAACTCATAGCTCTTCTTCTAAGAAGTGGTATCAAACCAAGAAAGGAGGACATGGAGAAAACAGCAATATTCCAGTCTTGTAGCTGGAAACTGTGTGGTTACAAATAAAGACTGAATTTTCTGCCTTCTCTGTGCAGATAATAGACGTCGTCATTTTGAATTGGAAGTCACTCTCAGTATCAGTTCACAAATTCAAATATGCAAGAAAGACATCTTAATTTTTCAAACTCGATCAATTTACTGTCCCCTTTGCTTTGGGGTTACATCTAATTTTGAGGAGCTGGTCTGGAAACATCCCATTAGTAGTTATCTCTCAATCAAACCACTGTGGCTCCTGCACAGACATCCTTCATCACATCTGGTCCTCCGTCACTGGTCCCTGCAGATAAAGCAACTCTCCATTCTTTCTGTAGGCGTCTCAAGTCTCTCTCCTTCACTTCTCACTCCCCACCATCAATAACATTTTTAAATCTAGACTATTTGAAGAAAATTCTCTCTGACTCAGCATAATGACTTTCATATTGTCTTTCCCAGGAGTGGATTAATTTTTCTTCTCACTTTTTTCTTTCTCTAGGCAGTAAACATAGAAAATTCTAATAATAGAACGTGGTGCTAAAAGGGCAATAAGATAATTTCAGGGTAAATTTTGAATAATATTTCAAAAATGCATCCCAATGTAAGTTAGCCATCTTCTCCTTTTCCTCTTCAAGTACTTGAATCAATGAAAATTTTTAAAAGCACAGGGGAAAATAGAATAAATTCCTCTAGCTCCATCTCATCTATTCTTTATAGCAATATCTCAATATGTACATTATTATCTCATACATATTTGTACTTTATCTTAAAAAGGAACTTGCCTAAAAGCTATGTAATGTTTCTCAGAACAGCAAACAACAGAAAGCAATAAGTCTTTAAATTCTTAAGGAGCGCTCCAATATTGAAAAGATTGCTGCTTAAATTTTGTTATTAAATTTTGTTGTGTAACAAGTGATTTGTGTCTAAGTCAGAAGTTATTTAGCAATTTTTTCTGATTGTTCTAACAGGCATGCACACAGCCTATTAAGCTTTCTTTCCAGGGATAATTCCATAAAGGCTGACTAGCAAAATGAGAGCTTTTCTGTCACTCAATCATTAAGAAAAGAGTGGCTATTTTCTATGTAATCGATTTCATCAGCCATTATGATAGTCAATAGCTCAGCGATTCATTCAGCAGTAATCAATTAGATTCATTTTTCTCAGACACTGAAGTAAAGTATTCTTTCAACATTTCAGCTCACATATCAGTTTAATTCTATGTCTAAGTGATGCAAAGTCAAAATTGTGTTCATAAGAAAATAAAATGAGCTTCTATTTCAAGCTAAATATTATGAAATTTATTTTTAACTTCTTATTCCTTAAAAATAAAGGTTATTTTACTAAATTACATCAAGATAAATATAATCTACATATAATCTTGTAATAAAGTATGAGATATGTTACATGAGTGATTTGAATAATCAAATAAAAATAACTAATCACTAATAATCACATTATATTTTGGAGGGGTATCTGAGTTTGGGAGGTAAAACAAATATAATTTATTCTTCAGTAAAGTGACTTTTATCCTTAGCCATTTTTTACTCCCTAAAAGATAGATTTACAAAAGAATGAATGGAAATCTCAATGTGAATATTGTACTTTTTAATTTGGATAAATAATGCTGGTTGAATAATCATTAGACCTTACACAGTATAAAGATAAAGTGGCAAATTTTTTCTTCTGGTTTGAGGTGAATAATTGTACAGAAAAAAATCATAGAATCTTACCGAAAGATTGTCAATTTAATATAATCATTGGAAGTATAAAAAGGTTTCACTCATGCCATGCCATGCATTACTGATGCAAAACAAAGACGATGATTAAAGATAATCATTCAGGAAGACTGTGATTGATGTATTTATTAAGGTAAAGGAACAATCTGAAACCAACTCAAACTGCAACCAATTTCACTTGCTCTTGAATTTTTTATTTACCTTATGGATGTCATTTTTTATACTGGCTGCTCAGCATTACTTTTAGATTTTCACCTTAATTTTACTTTGAACACCTTTAAGCTAGTATTCACCTTGTATCCAGATCAAAGTCACTAATGTTTTGTCTATTTCAAAAAGTTTTCCAGTATAGTGATATTAATAATAGATATTTAATTATCAACACAGACCGGTCACTATAAATGAGATAAATGTCACAAGGGTGCACTGAGATGGTTTGTAATAGTTCCTGTCTCCAAAATATTCCTTATCTACACGTTATTATTACTGAAGAGGTTATACATTGACAAGAAGTCTTCCAAAGGCTTAGCCTTTATGTAGCAAAATATAAACTTTAATAATAAATGACACATCAAAATACATGGAAAGATTAACATTTTTCAAATTCCATTATAATGAACTCCAATATAACATAGTTTGTAATTAAAATGCCATTGAATGTGAAAGAAAAAAAAGGAGCATACTTTTTATAGGTATATTTGATATAAGAGGTTCTCCACCCTTAGGGAAGGTGGCAGGCTGTGAACTGTTTGACCTGCAGGAGTTGGAAGTCCATTTGCCAAGGTTATTCATGTAATAAGATTTTGTCTGGATGGTCAGTGAAGATTGTTTTACCTTATGCATGAATTTTACCTTAAATACCCATTTCTTTCTCTCTTAAGAAAATGTTTGCAGAATTGTTACTAAACATACACAAAATTAGAACTGTATACTTTAATTTTACTCTCATCAAAGTAACTTACAGCTATCAAATTTCCACATTATTAAAATTCCTACATGCAGCATAACTTCAAGCATTTTCAGTACATTTATGTTAGAGGTCTTCTCCTCAATTCTCTCCTCGAGTCTGAAGCCCTTGCACTTGATAATGTCAACTCTTTTATAGTAAGGAGGATGAGAGGATGGGAGAGAGCTTCATCGCTGTAACTGGCAGTGGGTCCTGAAAAACACTTCTCACTATAATTTCAAATGACAAACCATAAGTGGGTCTTTTAATGCTCATCACTAAGTGCATTGTGACAGAAATCACATTGAAGCCATAAGAAGGGAGAGCTTCTAACTAATCAGAGGTCTTTAAAATTGGTTTTCAATCAAAATTACATGTCTTTTTTCCCCAAATTGACTATTAATATTTTTAGAGTTAAAAACATTAAGATCTTCTAGCAGCTGAACACTCAGCCATATAGTTCTATAATTCAGTTAAGCTATTTTAAAAATAGATTTATTTAAACAGGTTACTACATCATTCTATGAAAGAATTAAAAGAACTTTATTTATGGAAACCCATAACAAAATTTTTCCAACGTGTAGACCAGCTGAGTGGAAACATTAATTGAGACAAAAGTAAGCCTGATATTTGAAGAGAGTTGTGACATTTGCAATATGTATTGGTAAAAGTAGAGCTTAATATTATTTTTTAAAAAATGCATGTATGATTTGTCACTAAATGAAAAAAAAATGTGTATCCACTTTTTACTTGGCTAAGAATCCATCCATACATCAGAGTTCAAGAGAAAGAGAAAAGGTGCCAAGTACTATCGATAGGAGAATTATTAATACTAAAGTGTTTTGAGCCTGAAATGAAATAGATAAGTTTCTTAGAAAGATCACTTAGGGAACCATGCACAGGGTTGAACTTGAAGGGGTGAACACAGAAACAGAGAGGCCATGGGACTGCAAACTAGAACAACCTCTGTGGAAAGTAATATGGAAATACTTCAAAGAGCTACAAGCAGAACTACCATTTTATCCAGCAATCCCATTTCTGGGCATCTACCCAAAAGAACAAAAGGCATTCCATATAAAAGACATCTGCACTAGAGTGTTTATAGCAGCACAACTTACAATTACAAAGATGTGGAAACAACCCACGTGTCCATCAATACATGAGTGGATTAATAAAATGTGGTATATGTATACCATGGAGTACTACTCAGCCACAAAAAACTGTGGTGACATAGCACCTCTTGTATTTTCCTGGATAGAGCTGGAACCCATTCTACTAAGTGAAGTATCCCAAGAATGGAAAAACAAGCATCACATGTTCTCACCATCAAATTGGTATTAACTGAACAACACTTAAGTGCACATATAGTAGTAACATTCATCTGGTGTCGGACAGGTGGGAGGGGGGAGGAAGGGATGAGTGTATTACACACCTAATGGATGCAGTGTGCACTGTCTAGGGGATGGACATGCTTGAAGCTCTGACTCAGGTGGGGCAAAGGCAATATACATAACCTAAACATTTGTACTCCTGTAATATGCTAAAATAAAAACAAAAATTTAAAAAAGTGTTATAACATACAGTTATTGGTGGAGTGCAGTGGCCCATGCCTGTAATCCTAGTACTCTGGGAGGCCAATGCAGGAGGATCACATGAGGCCAGGAGTTCAGGACCAGCCTGAGCAAGAGAGAGACCCTGTCTCTACCAAAAAATAGAAGAAATTAGCTGGGTATAGAGGCTCACGCTTGTAGTCCCAGCTACCAGAAGGCTGAGACAGGAGAATCGCTTGAGCCCAGGAGTTTGAGGTTGCTGTGAGCTATGATGGCATCACTGTACTCTATCTGGGGGGACAGAGTGAGACTGTGTCTCAAATATATATATAGTTATTATTAATACATATATTATTTATTGGATAATCCAACCTTTGAAAGGCTCTTTGAAAATTTAGAAAATGTAATTTACCACTGTGATAAAAGAATCATCATAGTCCTTTAAAATTGTACTTAGATTCTTTTTTTTTTTTTTTTTTGAGACAAGATCTCACTCTGTTGCCCAGGCTAGAGTGCAGTGGCATCATCATAGCTCACATACGGTTTTTATTTCCTTATAAAACAAAAATAGAGAAATTAAACTACAGAAAATAATGTATATATCTCTCCAAATTTTTTTTTTTTTGAGACAGAGTCTCACTGTGTTGCCCTGGCTAGAGTGAGTGCCGTGGCGTCAGCCTAGCTCACAGCAACCTCACACTCCTGGGCTCAAGCGATACTCCTGCCTCAGCCTCCCTAGTAGCTGGGACTACAGGTACGCGCCACCATGTCCGGCTAGTTTTTTCTATATATTTTTAGTTGTCCAATTAATTTCTTTCTATTTTTAGTAGAGACGAGGTCTCGCTCTTGCTCAGGCTGGTCTCGAACTCCTGAGCTCAAGCAATCCGCCCGCCTCGGCCTCCCAGAGAGCTAGGATTACAG
>CAUYSK010016447.1:0-53213 GCA_963575035.1 Avahi laniger | reverse complement strand
AAAGAAATTAGCTAGACAACTAAAAACAATATATATATATATAAAAATTAACCGGGCATAGTGGCACATACTCGTAGTCCCAGTTACTGGGCAGGCTGAGGCAGAAGGATTAGCTTGAGCTTAGGAGTTTGAGGTTGCTGTCAGCTAGGCTGACGCCACAGCATTCACTCTAGCCCGGGCAACAGTGAGACTCTGTCTCAAAAAAAAAAAAAAAAAGATTCTAACTTTCTTTCCATAAAGTTCAATCAAAACCATTGCCGGATATGTGCAAAACCACCACCTCATTTTGTGTTTCAGCAATTTGTTTCTTAATTTTATCAAGAAAAATATAGAAAGTTACCTTTTTCCCCCTTATGATCAATGTAGATATAAAATTTGATTTGGTGAGTATATATCTCAACAAAGGAGCAGCACCCAGAGAAGCTTTCCCCCTTTATCCATGCTGCACAAAAGAATTCTTACAATATCTGGAAATCTAAGAATGATAAGTACCCCAACAGCACAGAATTTAGTTCTCCAGTATAAAACGAAAATGAGAGAACACTCTGTGATTTTGTGACTTTCTGACACTACAGTGGATGTAGTTCCTCCTGTTAGGTGCTGGGCAGCACCTGAACCACACTGCTGCCAAAGGAGTCACAGCCACCACAGACTCCGGGCTCATTAAAAGTGGCTCGAGGCAGGAGACATCAACCTGCATAATTGAATGGCTCTAGTGATTGCTTCCCCCAGGTGCAGTTTCCAGTCATTTCACCTGCTTGCCTAGGTAACTCAACTT
Source organism: Avahi laniger (assembly GCA_963575035.1). Lineage (NCBI taxonomy): Eukaryota > Metazoa > Chordata > Mammalia > Primates > Indriidae > Avahi > Avahi laniger. Next base: position 52,435 of record CAUYSK010016447.1, on the reverse strand, counting down.
GGCTTCTCATCCTGGCTCCTTTTTTGACAAGTCCTTGATCAAACCACACTTGCTCATGCTTTTCCCCATAACTAAGCCTCTTGGATTCTAGTATTCACTCAGTTCTTCTCTGTACCCCTGTCTAATTTCAGTCTTACCAGATTCTTTATCATGCCAGACATGAGACCTCCAATACAAAATCCTGGACAGAGAAAACGGAAAGGTGATATGCATGAATTTGATGCCTCTTTTTTTAATGATTTTGACACAATTGTTGATTTTGTCCTTTAGGGTATTAATTCTCTTAATTTTTCCTTAAGTTTCTGCACATAGAAAACCCTCAATTTTTTTGTTTTTTTGGTTTTGATTTTGTTATTTTTATTTCGGGATAAGCAAACTAGAATCACCAAGTTTAGTAATTGACTAGAGCCACACAATTAGTAAATGATGGAGTCAAGACTTGACTCCAGAGACTGTATATTAAATCACTTTACACTGAATTCAACTGAGCTAGTCAGGGGATGTCACTAAGAAACAGACTGGATGCTACTCACAAAGGACGGACAGTAAGCAGGAAGTTTACATACAAAACTCTGTCGGTACGTAGTCAGGTACCAGCCACTAGATAGTAATTACATATCAGAACCACTGTTCCTGGGTTTGAGGTGCTGGGAATAGTGAAGCTGAATCCTAGTCTAGAGGAATTATATGCCAAGATCAATACGAGGACTCAGGTACAAAGGAATAAGGCAGGTGTTAAATTTCCAAAATAGGTATGGGGTAAAGAACTCCTTTGTGATGAGTCCTACAAATTTGGAATAGATTTCTTTGAGCCCTTTTGCCTCTGGATTCACCGTTGGAACTTACAAGAATGAAACCGTGATTAAGGGGAAAGAAGAGTTGAAAACACTATTAACAAAAACATTTCATGCACTGTATAGAGATTTTTCACAAGTCATATCAGACCTGCTAGAATGCAGGATCCTTTGAAACAACAGCAACAGCAAGGACAGTCTTTAATTCATCTATATATCATTGAGGACTTAGTTCTGGAATGATTGCAAGCTTGATTAAATACCCCAAAGTCTGTGGTTTTAAACTATGTGGCACATCTCTGAAGTATATCATAAAATGTCTTTTTTTCTCTTTTATTTTGCAATATAATAATTATAGACTTTGAGAATTGGGAGACTCTCATGTTTACTATGATGATGACCATCTGAAAGAATAGAGATGAAAGAATTTAGCTCCATGTACGACCTCTAGTAAAGACAGATTCACCTAACAGACAGGAGTGTGGACTTGCAAGACAGATTGCCTGGGTGCAAATCACTCCTCCACATGTACTGGCCATTAATGTGATTTGGGGAAGCTTGCTTAAGTTTTGTGTCTATCATTTTCCATAATTGTAAATGGGGGTTATTAAAAGTATCTATTTCATGGGTTGCTTTGAGGATTAAGTGGTAGATGTGAGTACTAAGTGTCTGGCACATAGGAAGGGCTCAGTATGTGTTATCTGTTATTACAATAGTCACAAAATAAGTATCAGTTGGCTTACTTCCTCTCATCTTTGTATGCAAAGATAAGACATATAAAACAACCCATATAAATCAGTGGTCCCCAACCTTTTTGGTACCAGGCACTGTTTTCATGGAAGACAATTTTTCCACTGACCGGGGGATGGGGGATGGTTTGGGGATGATTCAAGTGCATTACTTTTATTGTACACTTTATTTCTATTATTCTTACAATTGTAATATATAGTGAAATAATTATATAACTCACCATAGGTTGGGGCTCCTGGTATAAATGGTGAATGAAAATAGAAGAATTGTATATTCCCCAGAAAGTAACTTGTAGCTCTCATAATCATTCATAACTTTCATTGCTTTTATTAGAGACTGAACATGACAGAAGCACATAGAAAGGCAAGAGTCTCATCCCTTGAAGTAGCAAATGAGGACTTACTCACCTTTCTCAGCTATCTGAGAAGAATGCAGCAATCACTAAGCTAAATATTTTTCTTTGGATTGTTACTGTCAACTTTTCCAAGAACCTCTGCTAAATTGGCACTATGGACAATAACAACTTTCCTAAATTTGTATGGCTTTCAGTGTAGGGTAAAATAACTAATTAATAGGTAGCTATATCTTCCAAAACAAAAGAAAGAGAAGATTATCATTATACATGTGGAAACTCAGAGTAATTTTCTTAAGAAGAAAATATAAAAACTATATATATTTCCCATTTCTCAGTTAAGTTTTCCAAAAACTAATTGTACAAATTAAGTAAAATATTAATCTCTAAAATTTTTGTGAATATTTTATTCTTCTAATATTAAAATGTTTTGACTTTGTTTCTTCCTCCCACAAACATACAAATATCAAGCTCTAGAGAAGATCAACAAAAGTAAACCAAGAAGTAAGTGCATAAAAATATAAAGACACAAAAAATGAGACAGGAAACATGAAATCTTCAAAATGCACATTGTAAGGTAACTTTATAAAATAGAAAATATAAATATATGCATAAAATTGAAAACCTTTGATACAATTCATTTAAAAAATTTGGAACCTGTTTTATCTACCTAAATGTCTTGGTTAGGCAGAATAATGGCTCCCAAAATATCCTCCAACTGCTGGAACTTGTGAATAATTTACCTTACATGGCAACAGGGAGTTTGTAGATGTGATTAATTTAAAGCTCTGGAGATTACCCTGGATAATCTGGGTGGGTTCAATATAATTACAGGGGTCCTTATAAAACTGAAGCAGGAGAGTAAGAGTCAGAGAGGCAGACTGTAACAGTGGGGACAGAGGTCGATTGATGTAAGTAAGTACTGAGATGAGACCAGGAGCAATGGAATGCAGGCATCCTCCAGAAGCTGGAAAAAAATGGATTATCCCTTAGATTCTCCAGAAGGAAACACAGCTCCACTAACACCTGAATTTTAGCCCAGTGAGACTCTGGGCTTTCAGAATTATAAGCAAATAAATGTGTGTTCTTTAAGCTACCAAGTTTGTGGTGATCCATTACAGCTAGAAGAGGAAACTATTAAATAATATATTCTTCACTGACATCATTCATGTTTGTTAGGACCAGATGATTTGAAGATACAAGATGTGCACATGTAGGATTGTGAGGTATACAGAATATATAGTTTTATATTTCAAATTGCAGAGTACAAACAAAGCATGTCTATAGTGGTCAACAGAAAGGCAGATCAAGTCTGGATAGAATCAGTAAGAAATTCTGAAGATAGATAAAAATGCAATATAGATATAAAAAATGAATCCCTGCTGAATTGGAGATTTCTATAGAACTTACTGTTATTATAAAATCAGTTCCAACATTTTAAAAAAGCCTACATTTATGAAACTACAGATTACTTACTGGTCATAATGTTAACATTTTCAGAAAAATCCTAATAATCGAATATTTCCCTTTTATATTGGCAGGTGTGTAAAATAGTTGTCATTGCCTATTTGTGCTACTTCTCCACATTTTATAATTTAACATGCTAGAAAAACACTCTTGATCATAATACTACTTATCCAAATCCTCAATGCAATGACAAGTTAAAATTTTACCTTTCGGTAATACTCTCCAGGGATTGTGGGAATGAGGGGTAAACCCACCACTAGGGGACATGGTGAGCATTATAGAGGGGAAGGGCATGCCTCTGACCCTGGCTTGGGTGAGGCAAAGCCCTAAAATGTAACCAAAATTTTTGTGCCCTCATAATACCCTGAAATAAAATAAAATAAAATAAAAAATTCTCATCTTAAAAACAAAACAAACTTTGCCTTTATTTTAAATAAAAGCATCACACAAATTTCCAAAACCTGAATTTACTTACCAAAATCTCAGGAAGAGTCTCTTTAAGTCTTGACTTGAACACCAAGACTCTTTGGGAAAAAAATCAATTTTTAACTTGTAGTGTAACTGAAACACACACATAACATATTTGGCAATAATTGATTCATAGTTAGACGAGATCAATGAGGATGCTTGGCAAATTAAATTGGATCATCAATTTGAGTCATTGCATAATTTCTTAACTGATAGATCTGCTCAGTTCATGGCTTGTGGACTTGCAGATCGTATACCATATGAGGCCACTTATAAAAATGATGGTTTGGGCAATCGAGGCACATACAATGAATGAGAAAACAAAGGAAAAAATTGTCTGCCTATGAACAAGAGAAAAATGCAGAGAACTTTATATTTAAGACTGTTCAGATACTGGCCATAAGTTGAGGTTTCAGGTCTGATCTAAAATCCTTTTGTATTGATGCCTATCACAATTTCTGTTATTATTAGTGACTATTGGATTAGAGCGGCAGAGAATATGTTTCTAACCACTGCTATCCTTTCCTTTCCAGAGAACTCAGCTAAAGTTCTTAGGGGAATTCTCTGCTAAGTTGCTTTGACAACTTCTTTTGTTTTCTTATCTCTCTATGATGGAATTGTAATTTGAGATATATTTTCAGTTTTCAGCCACAATAAAAGTGTCAGAAGCTAAGAGAAAGTTGAAAATTACCATTCATTTCCTCTTATCTTGGGATGTGGATAAAAATCATTTGTTTCACACTTCCCAAAGATGCATTTGATAGTATCTAACCATGATACAGATATGGGTCAAACAGGGATGCTTCCATGCCCACAGGCTCTGGAAGTAAGCTTAGTTTTTACTTACTCTCTGACAGGAAATCTCTTTAAACTCATTACTCAGATTTCAATTTTGAATTTTCAGCCAATTACCCGTAGCAATATTTGCACTCAATAGTAAATGACTTGGCATTGTGAAAACCCTCACCCATTCTCATATTGCTATAGAAATAAAATATTCTGTAAAGCTGAATGACCATGTACACATTAAAAACCACCCAAAGTCATGCACCTGAGACACAGAAAACATCATATATTTTATAACCCTAAACGTACTTTTCATTCAGTTTTGCAGTTTTCACTAATAAACTGTGTTTATACTGCCTGTTAGAATTGTCCCTGAATACTCAGATGTAAGTACTAAATGAATACATATAGTTATTTAGTAGTTTAGGCAACATCACTGTGGATCATAAATACAAGCTGTTAAAATGTCAAACATCTGGAATTTCTGTGCAAATTGACCTAGACCTTCTAGAACTGTATGCTCCAAATCTTTATACAGTTTATATAGTTAATCAACAGGATGACCTGACTTTTTTATGACTCTTCATATACAAATGTGGATTTTAAATTTCAAAGTTTTATAAATGCCTAACATGCTTTAAGAAAGCCCTTTACACTAAACTGCAGTGGTCTTGATATTTCATATTTCAATATCTTGAAGCAACATGAGCAGCACAATAGGTATAAAGTTAATAATTTATTTCCATAATATTTATCATATTTTTACTTATTCTCATATTCTCATGCAAAAAATTGGTAAGAAAATGTATCTTTTTTTCTGTAGATTTATAAAGGATGCAATTTTACACATAAGCGCAAGAGAACAAAATAAGGATTTAAGTTCAAGATTCTCTGAATTCATTATATTGTTGAGGTAAACACGTTGATGTAGCTCATTAAAAAGAAAGTAGAGTGGATCATTAAAATCCTTCCAAAATTTATCCATTTATAGACAAATCCATCTGTACTGACAGTCATTCAGTTACATGTTTTTCCATAAACATGTGTAAATGTAGCAAGATTTAAATTGTTTCTCTACAAAGAAAACACAATTTTGTTCTAGTTTCCTGATTGTATATTATACTCTTTCTGAAGATTTGTGTTTGGTCCTTTGAGTGGTAATTGGCATTCATCTCTTATATGCAGTTTTATCATGTGCCTTTTCCCAGTGCATTGAATTTGGCTAGGAAAAATACAATATTCTTAGAATCCAATATTCGCACTTTGGGGATGATAAACTTGAAGGAATATTAATTTGTACTTGATATGCATCTCTTGTAGCTTAACCTAATTAGTTATTTTTTGTTTCCTCAAGAGTTAGCACAAGAGGTTTCCCAAAATTTCTCTGAAGAAAGTGAAGACAGCATGGATATCAGGGCAATTAAAAAGAATATAGAAACATGGAAGAGGTGCCATCCAAAGCTGGAAAAAAGAAATCGAATAGAATCAGTATCTTTAAGTAGCTGTTATGATTTTCCCACAAGAACATTTTCTCCTTGCCAGGTGGCTTACCTCAGCAATGTGAATCCTCCAGCTTTTACAAGTGGATTAAGATCAGTGAACTCAAAAATATGTATATACCTGACAGTTTGAAGATAGGAAACTATAAGATCCAATAGCTACCCATCATTAATAAAAACAGAGCCTAATGATCAAAAATACTTATTGTAAATAATATATTTTGAAAAGGAAATGAAATTTTTTCAAGACTTTACTGTTCTTATGTAGGCAAAATATGAGGAGATGGTAGACAATATCAAGTGGTTAGCTAATGTAGACACAATGGTAGCAAAAACAAAAATTATGATGAGACACTGCTAAATAGTCACAGATTACTAGCAATTTAGAAAACAAATATCAAGCAAAATTTGAGTAGAGTTTAAATGGCATATATGGAAAAGATATTGGGTAATCGAAATTAAAATAGTGTCTCTTTCATATACTAACAACTTTATATTTTGATGGCTGTATGATGCTATGTATTAGTTCCCCTAATGAACCATAAGCTTCTAAAAAAAATTCTTAGTATAACTCATTTTTATATTATTTTCAGCACCCTGACTATTGCCTTTCAGAATAAGAGGCACAAGGTATGATTATTGGTTGACTGGGAAAATGAATAAATGAATGAATAAAATCAAGTAGGAATATTTTCAGCCACACATTTTCTAAATAATGAAATCTACATAATAAACTAATCTCTATTTCAAAATTATCTTGTAAATATATTTTCAAAGTATGCATGATGGAACTACATGCCTAAAAACTATTAATTCTCTCTAACCAGCTACATAATATAATGATTAAGAGCATGAGTTCTGGGCTGGGCGCGGTGGCTCACGTCTGTAATCCTAGCTCTCTGGGAGGCCGAGGCGGGTGGATTGTTTGAGATCAGGAGTTTGAAACCAGCCTCAGCAAGAGCGAGACCCCTTCTCTACTAAAAATAGAAAGAAATTAATCAACTAAAAATATATAGAAAAAACTAGCCGGGCATGGTGGCACATGCCTGCAGTCCCAGCTACTTGGGAGGCAGAGGCAGGAGGATCACTTGAGCCCTGGAGTGTGTGGTTGCTGTGAGCTAAGATGACGCCACAGTACTATAGCCCAGGCAACACAGTGAGACTCTGTCTCAAAAAAAAAAAAAAAAAAAAAAGAGTATGGGTTCTGGAGAAAGGCAGACTTAAATTTAAATTCACTACCTGAAAGTTGTATAAATTAGATTAGATATATATCCTCTCTGAATTTCAGTTTTTGTGTTAGTAAAATAGAAATGAATATAATAAAGACAATTTCATAGGCTATTATAAGAATAAAATGCAAATCATTAGATCAAATATTTTGCACATTTGCTAGCACATATTAGAGACATAATAAACAACAGTGATTATTTTCATCATTTTATTTCATGTCTTGTTTTAACATTTCAGAACTATTCCAGAAAAATAATTCATGATCTCCAAAGCATGTCAAAATCTTTTAGAAAAAAGGATAGCAATAAGCTAGCCAAGTTTTTCACTCTAAATAACCATTGACAAGGACAACGGGGCATGTCAATAAGAAAACAATCAAAACTTCATAAATGATTGTTCCAAAAATTTAGTTTTATATTTCTCCTCCCTGAATTTCTTCAAAAATTCAAACAAAATAGCCAAAAATAAATAATACTTCATCATTTTTATAATTAGAAAAAGGTCCCACATAGCCTAAAGAATATCTGCTAAATAAAATGCAATTTGGACAAAGTAAGCGGTCTCAGGAAAAATCATACGATATCGTGGAATAACACTCAATGAGATCTCACCTACATGATTTGGGGAAAATTATAGTCTTAGATTGAATCTTCTCATTTTTACAATGTTAAAATTCACTAAGAATATATGATTTCATAGAATAAGAAATATATTGAAATATATAATGAAAAATTAATAAATATATAACATGCTTACAAAATGCAATTAATTTAATGTGCCTCCCAAAGAATTTGACAAATGAATCATTAGACAAAATAAAATAAATGACATCATAGATTTGGCCACAATTTATTATCCACTGAACGCTATCTAGGATTGATCAAGTGCTAGGAAATCTGAATAATTTATAAAATCACTTATAGTTTAGGCCCTATTCTTTTATCATAATGGGTGATATGGGAAAATTAAGAACAAAAAAAAAGAGAAAAATAATCCGATTATAAGAAATCACTTAAATTTTTTAAATAATACTATCAGCAAAGATATATAAAAATAAAGTTAGGAATTATTTTTAAAAGGTGACAATGAGAATATTTAACATTAAATCTATGAAATGTAAATAAAATTTTATTTAAAAAACAAAACTCTTTGAAGGTTATCCTTCAAAGATTATCCAGGACAGATGGGCCTGAAGGGTTAGAATCCATAAAAGAAAGGAAGTTTATATGATGAGTTCTGTAGTCACCTCTGCTTTTCTCTCAATGCCATTTTTCAACTTGCAATGCAGCAGATTATAGACCAAATAGGGAGAAGCAGTCTTATAAATCTGGAGACCTAAAAACTCACTTTTGGAGTAACCAAACTGTGGAGTCCTAAGGATACTGAAAAGGAAAAAAAAAATCATAAAGAGGAAACCTAATAATCTGAGTAGAGGTTCCCATTACATTATTGTCCAACTCCTAAACTGAGCATTCACATGAATGGGTTCTTTTCAATCCAACAAATCTTTGCTGATGAGAGGCTAAAAAGTTGAGTGGAGATAACAGCAGGCTCTTGACACAATGAGAGAGGTTGTATTCGAGTCACCCAAGGTGAAGATAAATGCCCCAGAGTTTTAGTCAAAAATACATCCAAGAAGGAAGGGCCATGCCCTAACAGCAGTAAGTATATCTACTAAGTATATCTCATCAACTAGGGTAATAAAACTCAAGATCAGCTTTAACAAACCCTAAAAGCAGGACTCAGTAAGATAATCCAACAAAGTTCTATCTTCCTGCTAACAGAAAACTTAACCCTATTTGGAGAACCATAATAGCAGAATTTCCTAAACAAAAATTTGAGGCATGCTAAAACCATAATCTACTAAATGAAATAAAAAAAAGAAAAGAACAGATAAAAGAAAGAGACTACCAATAATTCCTTTATTTATTGAAAATATATATGGACTTAATAACTATGATTACTATATTTTAGAACTTTAAAAAATTACAAATTAGGTGCAAAGATGGGGAATTTTAATAGAAAATTGGAACATGTAAAAAATCAAATGTATACTCCAGGTCTAAAATAATGATATCTGAAATTAGGAATTTATGAGACAGTTTTAAGGGTCAGCTGAACAACAGAAAAGTCATTGAATCCAAAGTCAGAATGAAGGAAAACACTAAAACTGAAGCCACTAGAGGAAAATATTACGGAGCCGGAGGGGTGGGGGAAGTAGCTACATAATAGATATGAGGAACATGGTCAAAGGGCTTAATATATATATTATAATTGGACACGACAAAAAGAAATTAAACAGAGATTGAAGAAAAAATAATATTAGAGTATAAGAAGGTTGAGAATTTTCCAGAGTTAATCAAGATAGCCTACAAAATCAGAAACCTCAATAAACTCCACACAAAGAAAATTATACCAAAACATATCATGGATGAAATGCAAAGATCTCATAATAGCCATTAGAGGAAATATGATATAGCTCCTTTAACAGTCAATAAGATTTTGGGTAATTTTTCAATTCAGACTGTAAAAGTCAAAAAAATAATTGAGCAACATCTCTAAAGTGTGGAATGAACAGCAAACACTCCAAAAGTGATATCTGCAACCAGGAAAAGTGCCCTTAAATGAAGATGAAATAAATATGAATTGAAACCTCCTCCCGAAAAAAGCAAAGAGAATTTCTGTCCAATGAACTGCACTATAAGAAAATATTCTTCAGGCAGAAGGCAACAAATCAGGGATGGAAGTATGCAACTGCAAAAAGGAGTGGAAAGCACAAAGAAGGTAAATATAAAAAGACTATCAGGGAGAGTGGATAGAGTAAGATGGCCAAATACAACCCTCCAGGGATTGTCTTTCAGCAAGAACACAAAAGCCAGCAACTATTTATATGAGAAACCTCTTTCAGAAGAACCAAAAATCAGAGGAATGATCACAGTACCTGGTTTTAATGTTATATCAAGGAAACAGGTACTGAAGAGGGCAGGAAAGACAGTCTCGCATTGCCTACACCACCCCTTCCACATTCCCTGGCACCAGGTGGAGACAGAATCTGTTTGCCTTGGGAGGAAGAGTGAAGTGATTGTGGGACTGTGCACTGGAACTCAAGGCTGCCTTGTCACGGCGGAATATAGCACAATGCAGAATTCTGTTGGCAGCCATGGAGGGAACATACAGACCAATCTGGCCAGATGGAAATACTCTGGCCCAGCAATAGAAAACTGAGTTCTGGCTAACTCTCCAACCAGGTGACAAAAGTGGCCTGGAACCTGGAATAAATCTGAAAGGCAATCAGGCCACAAAGTCTGCAGTCACTAGGCAAATCCTGTGGCTGTGATGGCTCAGAGCCAGTGGACTTGGGATACATATGACCCAGTGAAACTCCAGCGGAGGCAGATAAGCAAGTGTCCATTTCACCCTTCCCCCAACTTTGGACAGTGCAGTTCAGGGAGAATCATTTTTCACTGGGGGAAAGGATAGGGGAGAATACAAAAGGATTTGTCTTCCAACTTGGGTACCAGCTCAGCCACGATAAAATAAAGTACCAAGCAGACTTCTGAAGCCCCTGATTCCAGGCCTTAGTTCCTGAATGGCATTGCTAGACCCACCATGGGCCAGAAGGGAATGCCCTGTCCTGAATGGAAGGACCCAGTCCTGGCAGGATTCACCACCTGCTGACTAAAGAGCCCTTGGGCTTTAGATAAACATTATAGGTAGACAGGCAGCAGTTTCCACGGGCTTTGGGTGAGACTGGGCTCACTTCAAGTGTGACTTACTGCTTGTGACCATGAAACAGCACCTACATCACTTCTCCTGCAACTCCAGCAGCCCAGCAGAGAAAGTGAGGGAAGAGAGTGTGAGACTTTGCCTGGAAATCCAGGTAATTCTCCCATGTCTTACACAAGTATCACCAGGAATCTGCAAAAGTCACAGCATTAGTGGGATTGGGGCATCTCCAGTGCCGATGCAGTTACAGTGACCAAAGACTTAAATCACAATATCAATTCCCTCTGAATACCTGGAAAACCTTCTCAAGGATGAGTTCAAATAGACCCAGACTGTGAAGATTAGAATAAATACCTAACTTGTCAATGACTAGACATTTATAAACATCCATAAGCATCAAGAATATCCAGGAAAATATGACCTCTCCAAAGGAACTAAATAAGGCACCAGTAACCAATCCTACAGTGATGGAAATATGTGAGATTTCACACAAAGAATTGAAAATAGCTGTTCTGAAGAAGCTCAGTGAACCTTAAGACTACACAGAGGAGTTCAGAAGCCTATCACAGAATTTTAACAAAAGGATTGAAATAATAATAATAAAAAACTCAACCTGAAATTCTGCAGCTGAAAAATGCCACCGACAAACTGAAAAAATGCATCACATCTCTCAAGAGAAGAATTGATCAAGCAAAATAAAGAATTATTGATCTTGAAGGCACACAATTTGAAAATACAGTCAGAAGAGCAAAAAGAAAAAAGAATGAAAAAGAATGAAGCACTCCTACTAGATCTAGAAAATAGCCTCAAAAAGGTAAATCTAAAAATTATTTTTCTCAAAGAGGAAACAGAGATTCAGACTGGGGTAGAAACTTTACTCAAAAATATATTAACAGAGAATATTCCAAACCTAGAGGAAAGATATCAATATTCAGGTACAATACAGTCATAAAATACAAAGCAGATTTAACCCCTACAAAAAGACTACCTCAAGGTATTTAATAATCAAGCTCCCAAAAGTCACAGATACAAAAAAAAGATCTTAAGGGAAGCAAGAAATAATAATAATATTAATAATAATAAATAACAAAATTCCAATATGTCTGGCAGCAGATTTCTCAGTGGAAACTCCACAGAACAGGAGAGAGTGCTAGTACATATTCAAAGTGCTGAAGGAAAACATCCTTAACTCTAAAATATTATGTCCTTCAAAGATACCCTTCAAAACTGAAGCAGAAATAAAAACTTTCCCAAACAAACAAAACCTGGAGAATTTCATCAACATGAGACCTTTCCTATAAAAAATACTAAAAGGAGCTCTTTAATATAAAAGAAAAGAACATTAATAAACAATAAGAAATCATCTGAAGGTATAAAACTCAATGGTACCACTAAGTACAAAAATCCAGAATACTCTATTGTTGTAATTGCAGTGTATAAACCATTTATATCTTTAATAGGAAGACTAAAGTTGAAAACTCTCAAAAATAATAACTACAACAATGTTTTAAGAGATAGTATAAAAAATACAAATGGAAACAAAAAGTCAAAAGCAGGGGTTGGGGTGGAATTAAAGTGCAAAATTTACTTTAGATTTTTCTTTGCTTGTTTGTTTGTATTTGTAAGCAGAGTTAAGTTGCCATCTGTTTAAAGTAGTTGCATGTAAAATGTTTTTTGCAACCCTCATGGTAACCTCAAATCAAAAAACCTAAATAATTACAAATAATAGAAAAAAAGAAAAGCAAGAAATTAAAACACTCTACCAGAGAAAATCACTTTAACACAAAGGAAGACAGAAAGGAAGGAAGGAAGGAAGGAGGGAAGGAGGAAAGGAAGGAAAGACCACAAAACAATCAGATATCAAATAGCAACATGGCAGTAGTAAGTCTTTACCTATCAATAATATCATTGAAAGTAAATGAAATAAATTTTCCAATCAAAATATATGGAGTGGCTAAATGGATAAAAGAACAAGACTGAACTATATGTTTACTACAAGATTCCCACTTCACTTATAAAAACACAAATAGACTGAAAGTAAATGGATATAAAAAGACATCCCATGCAAATAGAAACCAAAAAAGAACAGGAGTTAGCTATACCTCTATTAAATAAAATAGATTTCAAGAAAAAAGCTGTAAAAGAGGCAAAAAAAGGTAATTAGTTAATGATAAAAAAGTCATTTCAGCAAGAGAACATAGCAATTCTAAATAAATGTATGCACCCAAAAATGGAGCAACCAGATGTATAAAGCAAATATTACCAGAGCTAAAGAGACACAAACTCCAGTACAATAATAGTTGAAGAACTAAACAGTCCACTTTCAGCATTGGACAGATCGTCCAGATAGAAAATCAACAAAGAAATATTAAATTTAACCTGCATAATATACCAAATGGACCTAATAGGTATTTACAGAACATTTCATCCAACATCTGCACAATACACCTTCTTCTCCTCAGCTCATGGACATTTTCAAGAATAGACCAACATTAGCCAAAAAATAAGTCTTAAAAAATTCAAAAAAATTGAAATCATATCAAGTATATTCTCTGACCACCATGGAATAAAACCAGGAATCAATAACAAGAACACTGAAAACTATACAAACATATGAAAATTAAACAATATGCTCCTGAATGACCAGTAGGACAATGAAAAGATTAAGAAAGAAATTTTAAAATTTCTTGAAACAAATGAAAATGAAAACGCATTATACCAAAACCTATGGGATACAGCAAAACAGCACTAAAAGAAAAATTATGGCCATAAGTGCCCACATAAAAAAGTAGACAGTCTTCAAATAAACAACCTAACAATGTATTTTAAAGAACTTGAAAAATAAGAGCAAACTAAATTCAAAATTAGTAGAAGAGAAGAAATAATCAAGATCAAAACAGAAATAAAAGAAATTAAAACAAAAAAATACAGAATATCAAAAAAACAAAAAGTTGGTTTTTGAAAAGATAAACAAAATTGATATATCTTTAGCCAGACTAAGAAATAAAGAGAGAAGACCCAAATGAATAAAATCGTATATGAAAAAGGAGACATTACAACTGATACTGCAGGAATTCAAAGGATCATTAGAGACTACTATATGCAACTATATTCCAATAAATTGGAAAACCTAGAAGATATATATAAAATCATAGATACATACAACCTACCAAGTTTGAACCAGGAAGAAATCCAAAAACCTGAATAAACCAATAATAAGCAACGAGATAGAAGCTGTAATAAAAAAATCTCCCATCAAATAAAACCCAGGATGTGATGGCTACACTGCTGAATTATACAAAGCATTCAGAGAACTAATACCAAACCTACTTAAACTATTTCCAAAAATTGAGGAGGAGGGAGTATTCCCAAACTCATTCTTTGAGGCCTGTATCACCTGATACCAAAACCAGAAAACAAGAAAAAAATCTGAAAAGTAATATACATGAAATTAAAAATTTATTTGATGGGCTTAATAGCAGATTGAGTACCAGAGAGGAATGGTTAAATAAACTTGAAACAGGTCAACAGAAGTTTGAAAATCTGAATAAAACTAAAATAATAAACAATGGAATTAGCAATTAAAAATAAGTAATTGAAAATCTTTTGAAAAATACAGGCTCAGATGAGTTTGTAAGTGAATTTTATCAAAAATGTAAAGAAAAAATAATATCGACCTTTTCCAAAATTTTCTAGAAAACTGAAGAATGAATACTTCCCAATTCATTATTTAAGGTCAGTATTAATTACCCTGACACCAAAACCAGACAAAGACATCACAAGAAAAGGTGAACAATAAACCAATATTCCTCATGAAAACAAATTTAAATATTTTCAGGAAAATATAAATAAAATGCAGCAAACATTAAAAAATCATTATAAACCATGACCAAGCAGGATTATCATATGAAAAATATTTCATTGTCCACTTAAAACAAGTGGATTGTGTACTATGTGAATTATACCTTAATAAAAGTGATTACTATTTTTATACCCAGTTCATAGGAAATATTAGTGAATTGATAGAGCAACAGAACAGTACATAAGAGTTCATTATCATCTGTATAATGTTCCTGTAAACCTAGAAGTATTCAAACATATTTCAAATATTTCAAAATTTAAAAATAATTTTTAAATAATACTGAAGGAAAATATTTCTGTAGTCTTGGGATGTGTGATTATTTTCTGCAAATGACACAAATAATGTTTCTATTAATACTAGAAAACATTAGTGATTTAAATATTTAATATTCCTGTGTGGATGCAACACTAAAGATAAAATTAAACAAATGGCTATCAGGGTATTCATTACAATCTGCTTCTCATGTGTCTTTTTCTACACAGGGGCATATTCACCCAGCTGCTCCCTTGTAACTAGGCCTCTGGGTGAGATTTAGGTTTCATTATACAATTGAATTTAGGGAGGAACTCAATTCAACTCCCAGTTAAATACAGAGTAGTATCCAAGACAACATGGTTCTGGTCTGAGCTGTGGAGTGGTTGCTTTCTAATCCAGCAAGTGGCTTTCAGATTAGGCAGGACTGGTAGCATGCATGACAATCCAGTTTGGTGGCATGCTTCTTGCAGTCACCCACTCAGCTCAGACTGTATGATGTTCCTCAAGCCCTGGCAATAACTCTAGAAGCCATATAAAACTCTGCAAGCCATCTTTCTCTCCTTTATACAAACTACATGGCAGATAAAGGATTTCTATGTCTAAAAAAGTGTTTTTTTAAAGTAGTAAAATGTGTAGATCCTAGCAAGATGACAACATAAGTAGATGTCTCTGAATTCTTCCTCTTCCTAGGTGCCTTTTGGCTTTTACCTAGAGTGATACCATCATCTGAATAGGCACACTAGCAGCAACTTGAGAAGCCAATGAAACAGGTCCACTACAACCCCAGGGAGACAAAGACAACAGATATGCTGTTCTTCTTTAATCCTCGTTAGATATGAGGGTGCTGAAGCAGAGAGGAGGCTCCTCTGGCTTTGAGATCGAGGGTAAAGCTTTCAAGAGGGCCACTATTATTCCACTGGGGATCTGCTTGCAAATTAGAAAAAAGCCAGCTAAACTTCTTGGGCACATCACATAGCCAGAGGAGCGTGAGCTGGCTTTCAGTCCAACTCACCCAATCAGTGATCATTCCTATGCAGTGTGACAACTGCCCAATCATAGATGATATTCTTGGCCATGGATTCCACTGAAAGGGCTTAAGAGATGACAGAATGTTGTCAGTCATCTTAGGGAAGGTTTCCCTGGGGTGTTAACGTATGCTTCTAGGAAGGCCTATACCTGCTGACCTGTGAACACCTGGAGACAAACCACTGGTTGCATTGCTTTCAGTTCCCCTAGTTCACCACCAGTCCACAAGTATAGAAACTATTGTGCTTGCCTCCAATCACTAGAGGCCTACCTTGCAAGCTGAGGCTACACAAATCCTTGAGCAAGCAAAGAGAAATGGCAATTTAAGACAGACAATAAAGAACCAGAGAAAAGGACAATATGACACCTAAAACAAGTAAATAAAACTGATAAAACACTCAGGTGAGATTTCCTACTCAAAATCAAAAGGAAGTCTCAATTTTTTTAAAATAAAGAATAAAATATGTTCATAACATTCTTTTAAAACAATTTTATAATTGAAAATTCAATCAAAAAAATAAAGAGAGTAATCAATATTGAGAATCAGTGGATTAAAATGTAAAGAGCAATGTCAAAATGTGCAAAATCAAAAAAAAAATAGAACGATTAATGGGAAAGATGAGAAACTTGGAGAATAGCTTCAGAAAATAATAATGTGCAAATGTGGACATTCCAGAATGAACGAAAATAATAGAAGAAGAACAACTAAGCAAATAAAAGAACAAAAGATGATTTATATTTGCAATAAGAAGAAAGACCGGATTCTTCATCTTGAAAAGGCTCATTGCAATTCAAGCAAGATTAATTTAAAGAAAATTGACTTAGATACATCTTTTTGAAATTCCTAAATAACAGATATAAGTAGAGCATCTCCAAAACTTCCCAACAGAAAGAACAAATTTCTTAGCAGGAGATTTTTCAGAATTAAGGTGATCAAATAACATTTACTAGTTGTCCAGAATTAAGGTGTCCAGAATTAAGGTGATCAAATAACATTTACTAGTTGATCACAGTAGTTGATCATCTAGTAGATCACAGTGCACTAAAAGAAACTGTTTTGACTTTCAAGAAGCCTATAGCCAAACAAAATATTATTCCCCCATCAAAAAGGACAGAGCTAAGCAAATTTTACACTGCCAATGTATACTTGATACATTCTTTTAACTATGTAAAAATTGAATAAGAAATTGTCCTAAAAATAAAGAAGATAATAAGCACAAACATCTATACTTGTGTGTATATGTACATGAGAGTGCATATGTGAGTGTGCAAATGCATATGACAAGTATTCAAAACCAATTTTTGTTTACTTTCTCTACTAACTAGATCACCTTGGGATGGGCTCAATCATCTTGGTAGCAGATAAAGAATTGAAGGTAGCAAGAGCCACTTGCTAAAACAGCAAGCTAAAGCACAAATTCTACTACTCCCGGTCCCAGAGATTCTTCATGCATGACTTAAGTCCACCAGCAGTTGTTCATGTATGCTGATATGAACCATACGATGTGAGATACAATAGTTCTTCAGTAACTTAGAAGTTCTCAATCTCCTAGGCTTAAAAAATTCTTGTTATTTACAACACCAAAGCACTGACTGAAATTTCATCTTTTCTCTGAAGCCCTCCCATACTTCTTATTGTAATTATGCTAAAGCAAAGCTAGTTAGACCTCCAATGCAGTACCCCTACAGCCTGTTTTGTATTTTGCATGGAACTTATCTTAACCAACCATCACTGACTTGGGGAAAAACCTGCAATCAAGGCCACTGGGAGTGGGATCTGCACTTGGACTTCCTGTTTCATTTGGTTGAACTCTGTGTTCTTTACTCATCACTTTTTGGGTTAAAATTGTAAACCAGCTGTGGTATCCTCCCCAGTAGCTTTCTATTTTTCTTAATTCTCCCTATTTCTAATAAATAAATCTATTTTTTCTCCTTAAGAAAAATAGCTTTTCTTTCTTATTCCCATCTCCTTACAAAAAATTTTATACAACCATTTAGAGACCAAAGAGATGTATGGAGAACAATGCTATCCAGAAATTAAAAGTTTTAAGTTATTTCAAGAAATTCAGAATTTAGAAGGCTGGGAAGGTAAGCAGAGACAGTACTACATGTTCATATCATTTCTTGTCTGTGTGTGTGAACACAATATTTTACAGACATCTTGCCAATTAGGTGAGAAACGTGATTAATTCAGTTCATTGAAATGTAAGTGGAAGTGAGACATAAAAACACATTCTTTGAAGCTTCAGCTCCTTCCCTTTGCCATAACAACTGAAGAAGCCATATGCTGAGATGGTAGAATCAAAGGATGCAAACACCATACATCACTGACTCCCCACTCAGAGGGAGCCTCCTGTTAGAGCTGCTAAAGTGCCTACAGAATTTGCATAAGTGAAAAATAAACTCTAATATGCCAAACAACTCTGATTTAGGCATTTTCCCCTCAAAGCAGAGCCTTGTTTATCCCAAATAACATAGGAGACATAAGGTAGGAAAAGTGAAGTGAGTTAATGTTTTCTAAAGCTTTTATCTTGGCTTGTGATCAGAGCTACATCACTTGTTTGTACGAAAATAATAAAGAAGAACAATATATTAAATTATGATTATTCAAAATGGAAAGATAAGTACTACCATATTGAAAAGCATAGCAGAACATAATTAGCAAGCAAAAAAGGAGAATAATACAAGTATGTTAAAGCCAGAAAAATAATAAAAAAAAAAAAAAAAGGCAAGTAAAATAAATAGTCAACATAAAAGAAAATGCAAGTAATAAAAACAATTATATCATTTATTACACTAAATGTAAGCGGGCAGAATTTCCTGATTAGAGATGGATAATTGTTAGAATGAGCAGAAACAAAATCTCCACATATGTTGTTTACAAAAAATAAAATAAAATAAAGTGATAAAAACAACTTAGAAATAAGAGATGGGCAAAAGATTTCTAAACAACTATAAAGATAGAGAACAGTCCTGGAAATATTTACAGCACAGTGGAATGTATGGACAAAACATTCAACAAGGGAAAAAGACATAGTACATAATGATTCAAAAAGTTTAAATTTTCAAGGAAGTGTAATAGACCTAAATCTTCATATATTGAATAAGATATCGAATAACAATGCAAAGCAAACTTCCTAAAGATAATTTATTTCTTAAAAATAATTATAATTGGGAGAGTTCAACACATCTCTTTCTGAATTTTGACAAATCTCATTTACCAAAATAGAATAGCTACAGAGAATTTGAATGTTCCAATCACTACTAACAAGCTTAAATATTTCACACATGAAATAATTCCTTATACTCATGAAGTAATTCCTTATATCCATGGAACAAGCATAAAAAATAAATCAGTCACTTGACCAAAAATAAATTTAATTTTGTTTTAAATAAAGAATTCATAGGCTATATTCTTTGATGAAAATACATACAATATTAATGAATTATTAAAATGTGAGCCAAAAAGTTCATCTTCTAGAAAACATTCTCCTACAAAATTCTTGTCTAAATAATAAAAATAAAACTATAAATTAATAAGAAGTTATATGAAAAAGTACAGTTTGAAGAAAAAGCTATGAGATTTGGAGAACTCAAAATAAAACATATACCTTGAATGTTTTCTTTATTATATTTAAATAACAGACAACAATAATAGCTAATATGTACCACATGCTTACTGTATTAGATATTGATCTAAGAACTTATAATTTTTACTAACTCTTATCACATACCTGTGATAAATGCTATTATTATTATTTCCATTGTACAGACGAGGAAATTGAGGCACAGAGAAGTTAAAAAATCCATTCTCCATCAGACAGTTAGCAAATAGAAGAACTAGCATTAAAATCTAGGTGGCCAGTAGTCCATATTCATAAATATTATGCTGTAATAAATATTAATCATGAGAAGTAGGGGAGGGCAGTATGAGAGGAACTAAAACCAGTACAAAAGAAACCAGGAGTATATAAATAATAAATTTCAAAACTGAAATACATAACTGGGAAAAAACATATTAGAAAAGCTTAACACAACAAAGCTAAGTTCTTGGCAAGAGTAATGAAATAGATAAAACTGTTATATGCCTAATACTTAACCCAATGTTATAAAAGCATACCTTTTGAACAATTCATTCCATTTCTAGACATTGTGTTAACTTTAAACTGGACAATCATGGTGGATGTGTGCATCTCTCAGGACCCCTCATAATTTAAAATTTTGGAAACAATTTAAGTAAATTGTTTGGGGCTCGGTTGGTGGCTGGTTAAAGCAATGATGTCACAGCCACACAACAAAACTCTTGACACAGAGTAATGATAATGCAGATCTACAGTCACTGCCATGAAAATGCATCCACACATTTTTGGACATGTTGTTCAGGTACCTAATGTCATATAACATGTAATTACTTAGCAATTGCTATGTACATAAAGGAAAATATCTAAATGAATTTGGATATTTGGATAATAGAATTTTTAGGTTGTTTTTTTTTTTTTTTTTTTTGCTATATTAATTTTAATTAACTTTAGAGTTTGAATGGCTTTTCAGTGTTAATATTACTTTTATAACTGAAAAACATTTTTTGGCCAGGCACAGTGGCTCACTCTGTAATCCTAGCACTCTGGGAGGCCAAGGCAGGAGGATCTCTTGAGCCCAGGAGTTTGAGGTTGCTGTGCTAGGCTGATGCCAAGGCACTCTAGTCCAGACAAGAGAGAGAGGCTCTGTCTCAAAAAAAAAAAAAAAAAAAAAGAAACAACTTTTCACTTTGAGAAACAGAAAAAATGAATTCTGGGCATTTTAACAAATGAGTACAATGGTCACAAACACTTAAGATTATATACTTATCACTTAGTTTTAGGAAACATTATAAAAGAAAAGGTTCAGTTTGTATTCAAAATCATGAATGAGACACTAGGTATAACTTTTTGCTTTGTAGCAAGTTTAGTTCATTATCTGCTTATAACAAATGCTAAAGCAAGGCAGATAACTTGATTCTTTGCAGAATAACAATGAGGAACTTCCTAATAATTGAGCTTGGCCTACCAAGCAGAGCTTAGAAAGTAATTTAACTTTGATTCACTCAGTACTTTCTCCATTTCATTCATATTTTTCACATTATTCCAATGAGATAAATTTTAACATTGTTAAAGGTGAAATTAATATATAGGCATATTTTTACAAAAATAAAATTTATATTAGACCGTATTTTAAAACAATGGAAAAACAAGCAACACATGTACTCACCATCAAATTGGTATTAATTGATCAACACATAAATGCACATATAAGAATAACATTTATTGGATGTCGGGCGGGGGGAAGAAGGAGGGGAGAGGAGGGGACGGGTACATGCATACACAAAGAGTGCGATGCGCACCATCCGGCAGATGGACACGCTTGAAGCTCGGACTGGGGAAGGGAGTGGGCAAGGGCGACATACTTAACCTAAACATCTGTACCCCCATAATATGCTGAAATTAAAAAAAAAAGAAAAAAAGAAAAACAAGAAAACAATTTATGCTTTTAAGAAGACAAATTTAAATACAATAGGATTTTCAAGATATTTTCATGAATTTAAGTTTATAGAAAGAGTTGGCTGATAGACAAGGATAATTAGAATTTACTTATCTTTCGAGTATGTTAACTGCATTTCTGAAGTCATCATGAGGGTAAGAGGTATAGTTTTTGCTTTCCTAATGCTAATTAGAAAATTCCTCATTCAAAATGGCCTCTACCAACTATTTGAAAAAAATATTCTTAAAATATCTATCTCTCCATTGATCTTTAAACTATTTTTACCTATTCTTACTAAATGTGACAACAAACAACAAAAAAAAACTTCCCTAGGAGAACACTGTAAAATTCATTATGTAAATATTTATCAATTGGATATTAATTTATTTAATCTAAATGTATTGAGGACCACAAAATATCTACCTACTCTTATTCTGAGTGTTGAGAATACAAAAAGGAATAAAATATAGTATCTTTCCCTCAAACATCCTAATACAAACCTGAGGATGACAATAATGTGATAATTATTATAACAATAAATCACAATAATTTTTGTGGAAATGTATTTCTAACATAAAACTCCAATAAACAGAAGTTATTTGTTATGTAAATATATTTAAAGATCTACTATGACTTAAGTGATATTACTTAGGGTCCTATTATGATTTAAGCACTGCCTTACGAAGTATATAATGCACCTGGTATCAAAAGAAAACCAGTTAGCAGAGATTTCAACTTCAGATGCAATATTTGGCTTCTAACAAACTTGGTGTCCTATTATTTTTAGTGGTGACTTACTGTTCCCAGTCAAGTACCACATTAGTGGCTATATCTCACAAATTATTTTATTTAAAAACCAAGAAAATAGTATCTGTCTTTAATACATTTTAAATAACTCATAAACTTTTAAAGCAATTAATAAAAATTCCACCTGCTTGGTTTCACAAAATACCGTCTTTCGATTTTACATCATATAAGGATTTGTGGTGGTATTTGGAAAATAAGTATAATGAATGTAGTGTTCATTATGGTGGGCAGAATGCCTTCTCCACAACACGTCCAGAACATGTAAATATATCATGGCAAAGAGCAACTAAGCTGATAAATAGAGAAATTATCTTTGGTGATTCAGGTGGGCAAATGTTATCACAAGGGCCCTTAAAAATGGAAGAGTGAGGCAGAAAGGGCATAAGAGAAAAAAATGTGAGGACTATAAGAAAGGAAGGAAGGCGGTAATGGAGGGAGGGCAGAGGCTGGGCTACCATGAACTATAAAAATTTTTGCATCACAATCACCCCATCTTCCACCGCCAATTTATTAAGAATTTATTTTTAGTTCAAGCACAGCACCTAAGGTATGGCCAGTTTAACTATATATTTAGGACGGTGCCCCCTCTACAGATTCATTCGAATGAATAATGGCCACAGTAACAGGCAAAAGGTATACAGAGGTATACAGAAGGAAATCCTAAATGTAAAAGAATATGGAAAGAAAATGTAAATTTTAAAGTCATTTACGAAATAAGTGTGTCACTTTTGAATTTGAATTGGGCCAGGGGTTAGGGTTTAGAAATTTGTTTTTAATCAGACTTTTGTCCTAGTGTCAGGTTTCAGTCTGAAATTGTCAGTTCTTGGCACGCTCATGGCTAAAGAATGATCTGACGTGCCAAAGTTAGGCAAGGCATGAAAATGCGGTTTATTGAGGAGAGAAAGGTAGGATTATAGGGCAAGAGCAAGACATAAGTTTACAGAGCATGGTACATACACCATAGATGACGACCAGACCCATTGTTGCAGCAGAGCAGGCATAGAGAGAGAGGTTGGCTATGGTCTTCAGTCTTATTTTACAGTGCCTGAATAACGACCTCCCTTGAGGTTCAGAGGGTACCATGGAACCACTTTCAGTGGACAGTTGGGAGTCACATGACCTGAGCCTTAACTACGCATGTGGATTCTAGGTCACTTTCCAGACTTTATAGTACCCATGTGGCTTGGCCTGTGGACTAGAGACTCCTCTGCAATCTTTGGCAGCTGGCACGCCAAGTTCTGATTGGCAGATTCATAGGGTATTCCCTCCTGCCCCAGGTATGAAAACTTAGGGTTAGGCAGGACCAAGATGGGGGCAACAACACTCACTTTCGTCCCCAGGAGACCTGGAATCCCTAGCTATCTACCTAACACTAGCGTTATTTATATCAATAAACTCTAAGCTGTGTAAGGGAAAATATTTATATGGAAGATTGCTTTCTATGTTTTAAAATTTTCTCACACTTGGATTATATTCTACATTTCAAATTTTATCCTTTTCTTCTTTTCGTAAGTCCTTTTTGAAGTTATGCTTATTCTTGCTCTGACTTTATACCATTTACAGCACATGCTTAGGGATTGATATTTGCAGCAGATAACAATCCATCTCACGAATATCAGAAACAAGAGACTTAGGTTAAAAAAAAACAGCCTGCTGAATTTGTTGGTGTACATTTTAGAAAATTTGAATATTCCCAAAGAGCAAAGTTTTCTTAACTTTAAGCCCATTGATATTTAGTTATGTCTAACATATTCTCAATAGATTTGTGAATTTATTTGCAAAGTATTTTAAGGTCACTTTTTAAAAACCCTATCTCAATCACTTTTTGGACTTACATATTAAAAAAAAGTTTATACAGAAAAAAAGCTTTGCAAAAGAACACTACCACTATCACCTTAAAATAACCAACAACAAAAACAAAAGAATATTTTATACAGTGCAATATACTCGTGTTTTCCTTGATGTCCTGCTTTTCTATGTATATAAATAATTGTGAATTCAAACAAATTAAATATGAACGTTAGGGAATGATAATTTTGAAATGATCATGTGGACATTTCTAAGCAAATTTTTATTTTATTTTTAATATAACCTTATTTGATTGTTGCATATATAGACCAAAAATAACTGAAATTCACAGAGATTTATTGTAT
The DNA here is from genome assembly GCA_963575035.1 of Avahi laniger. Lineage (NCBI taxonomy): Eukaryota > Metazoa > Chordata > Mammalia > Primates > Indriidae > Avahi > Avahi laniger. The sequence continues at coordinate 27,743 of CAUYSK010016447.1, read as the reverse complement.
GAAATTGTTTAGAATCTGATTATAATAATTAAGTGGCATTTAATTAAAACACTTCTTCTAAGTGGGTCTTTGCTGCTTCACATTAACTGGCTCATTTGGATTATCACATATTGTTTCCGTTCATGATATCATGCATAATGGGAGTAGTCTTGGGTTCTGAATTTTAATAAGTTCTGTACAGCTGTTCACTGAACACCAAGTAGCTGATGAACAAACATTAGCTAAAGTGGGCTGTGAATCAAATATTAAACTGTATTTTTGAATTACTCTTTTGTAAATTTTTATCAAATCTAAATATTAGTCACTTATATTCAATACTAGTTCAGCCCAAACATATTTTAAATTAAAAGTTTCTTTAAAGACTTGATAATTAATCTTTCATCCCACGACCTTTCTTCCATTAAATCTCTTTCCATATAAACTGAAACTCTCCAAATACTCAGCACGTTGCTTTTCCAATTAGATGGGTGTTTCACAATCTTCCTTTTTTCACAATGTCACCTATTTCTAGAATTAGAAAAAAATGTTAGAGACACTTTTGACAGGGCTGCTACTGATTCCTCTAATATTGTGCATTTTCAATATACGTATAGGTAAATAGCATTAAAATATTTGTTCTATTGTTTAGATGAGGGAAAAATATACCCAAATCTTATTCCCAGTCAAAAATTACTTTGTGCATGTTTTTTTTTAGTGTTGACCAAACAAATATCATAACATTTATCTTTGTCTGGACTTTGTCCCCAAATGTAGAACTCCTGCAAGCTAGGCTGGACTCTTTATATGTTCCATAACACCAAAATAATCACTCTATACTCTAATTCTACATCTTATCACAGATGGGAGAGCTGGGCCATCCAGAGAAGACCCACCAGTGACATTAGAAAAGAATTGAGAGAAGCAGAAAACAAACAGCACATATTAATAGTTTTCCCAGTGCCTAGAGCAGAAGAGAATTCATCTGTCCACCAAAAGCCTTCTTTGACACAGAGTTAAGAGAAAAAGGAGAAGAAAGAGACTAATAGCCAGGGCTTCACCAAGGGCAAAGTAAGATAAAGAGGGAGAGGACAGTTCAGGATTACTCTGGAGGGTCAAAACCACATCTTGTAAGCACTCTGGCAGCCTCACACAGTCATCTAAAAATGGGACCATTCCCAAGTATACTAGACCTACTAACCAGGAATAGTGGCCCCACCCCTGATGAGTCACTTAAGATTGCAGAATATGATTAATACAAAGTAACACTGTTTCCTCTCTACATAGACAGTAGATGTGGGAAATTTGGTTCATAGGTTTTTTAATCTTGGAGTCCATTATTTTATGAAAATAGATTTTTTTGGTCCATTTGTGATTAATATTTTTTGGTTCATTTGTTATTAAATTACTAGGAAAGTTGAACTTTTTTTTTATCTGTTTTGAGGCCATTTGTAGCTCTATTGTGTTTTTTTGTGCAGGGCCTTAGTTATTTTTTTTCTGTTAAAATGTGCATCTATAAGAAAGGGTTTTTTGTCCCACATTATATCACATTATACATTTTTAAAATGCCATGATGAAATGGATAAAATAAAATAAGAAAGAAAGAAAGCTAAAGAGATAGTCAGAACAGTCTGGATTACATTTGTGACCAATTTCATGAATCAGCACATAAGAATACTCAGAATATTCAGAAATAGAAGTAGAGAATGATTACTATCTGTTCATTTGTGGACCAATTATTTTATTCATCCATTATCATGTATTTATTTTATGTTGTAATTGTGACCATCAAAACCTTGTTCTTCAAAATAATTCTTTAAGGGGCAGAGATGGGATATATCTCCTTGATTCCACATAGTTCTGCTAAATTTTGGATAAAAAAGATTACCCACCCTATTATATTTGAAGGACTGGAAAGGTTATCAGAAATATGCATTGCTTTCATGGGAAAAAAGAGTTTGCTTCTAAATATTACTGACAAATAATAAATGAATAAACACAATCTACACCACTGCCAAAAAAAGAGAATTAAGTAAAACTTTCAGTTTTATCATAACGTATGTTTTGTGCTTCTTGCCAAGAACTGCTTAGTCACTAAATTGAATGGCTACATAAATTATCGTTAAAGTTCCTTTAGAATCATTTTAAAACCAATAGTTATCACTGGTGAGAGACATTAGAATTATCATTATCAAAATTAATATAATATCTAACCAAAAACCATATTATCCAATTAAATAATTTTCTGTATTTCATATCAACCCAACTCTGAAATCAAACATAAGAATATAGTTACTATCTCCGAGGACAATGTCATTGTGTCTATAACCACAGGTTTTTAAAAACACTAAGATATTTACCATATGGTTTTTATATTCTTTTTAATGTTTTTTTATGAAATACTCTCATTTTTTCCCTAATGTTCTATATGTTGAAGGCCACTCTCATGCCACCTCATAAAATACCTAAGAATTAATTTCTGCTATCAAAACACGACAATTCATGCATGTAAGCAATTTATTACGTTATCTGAGAGAAAAGCAAATTATAAAATTACATATGTTGTCATATCTTATACTTTTGGGGGGTAGAGCAAGAATGGTTAAGTGATCAAAGTAGGCAAAATATTAGTGAAGAAGTCAAAAGTCACAGTGGTCTGACCAGGATGGTCTCAGGTTCTTGCACTTGCCTTACTTGTAGAATTTGGCAGGCTACGCCGCAGCGAAAAGTCCTTACTCTCCCAAGATGGTCTATTAAAAGACACAGCTGAAGCCTCCTCACAAAAATGGATGATCACTTATGCTAGTTACAGACCTGTGGACAGCTTGGAAAGAACACTCCCTTTTATTCATTCTCCCTCTTTCCTTGTCTTATTCTTCTTTGTCCTTATTCTTCATTTCTGAAGCTGTATTTGCAAATAAGATGTTTGCACGTAGGCTGTCAAAAACTGTGTTTTCTAGGTACTCCAAGCTAGGACAGGTTCCCAGTTACTAGATTCTATGAATGAACTCAGGAGAAGATTCCAGAAAGCTAGCAGGGACTGAAGAAGTACTTAATGCCAAAGTTAGACAAAGAAAGGGCTATCACTTATGAAAGTGAGGGCAGGGTTACAAAAAAAAGAGTCATTGGGCCATCGAAAACAACAACAAAATCTTTAAAACATTTGAAATCATTTGAAAATGACTATGTGCAAAACACACTCTTTCACTCTTTAGTATGGCTCTGTTTTAGATTTGTTCCTACTTATTCTATCATTAGAATGATTTTTATAGCTACAACAGATTTCTGGCTAAATTTATAATAGCTTAATGTTTGCTATTGAAAGTGGAGTCTGTGAGCAGCATCACTGATATCCATCTTGTTAGAAATGCAGAATCTCGGGCCCCTCTTCAGACCTGCTGGATTTTCTCTGCATTTTATCAAGATACTCAAGTGACTCCTATATATGACGAAGTTTGAAAAACACTGCTTTACATAAAGGAGGTTAACATTGACAACTGCATAAAGACAAAATTAATTCGTTAAATATTAATAGTTCCATGGTAAATAAGACCTGTTTGCTGTCTCCAAGCAACAAATTGACTGAGTAAGACAAGGATGGGAGAAGGATAAAATAAACTAGCAAATACTGGGGATCTTCACTGAGTTGGGTACTTTACATGAGGGGTTCACTAACGTTATCACATTTAAGATTATCATGAACATCCTACAGAGCACTATGACAACCCTTATTTCACTGAAGAGTAAACTGAAGTTAAATAACTTCTCAGGGATCAAAAGCCTAATACATCTTTGCTAACTATTTCTTTCTCCAAGAATTATTCACTCTCTACTATGAAGTTTAGTGTAAATGAAAGTTATAAATAGTTCATAAATTCATGTGGCACAGATTTTAAATTATAAAAGTGATCAGAAGACAATACCATCATTGTGGATTGGCATAATAAAAAGAAAAAAATTCATGGAAATTTACACTTAGAAAGTTGTGGAATATTTTGGATAATGGAAAAGAAGAGTAAAAACTTCTATTTATGAATATCAGCTATATGTCTATCACTGTGCCAAAAATTTTACTTTCATTATCTGACTCTTATGCTAGCCCCATTTAATTGCAAATGTTTTCCAATTTAGAGATGAAATATCAGAGACTGGAAAAGTATAAGAAAAAAGACAAGGTTAACAGAGCAAATAAGGCACAGAATTATGAATTCAGAGTATAAAGCAATGATATTCCCCCCATACTATTGGGGGCAAAAACAGATATCTGTTATACAAGGTCAGAGGAGGGACTCAATTTGTAGCTTCATTTTGGAGTGTAATAGTTTTAACAGATAATCAGAACCAACACTTATTAGTCTTATTGACATATATCAAGGTATTTATTTAATATCTTTATAGATAAATTTCAGTGTCCTACCTACTCATGCCTTCACTGATTACAACTGATGCTTCTAAATATTTTCTTTCCCTTCAAATAATTTTCTGGTTCTTTGTAGGAAAGGAAAAAGAAATAAAAACACTGGAACACCAAAAACATAACCTTCAAAAATCATATGTAACCTACCTTCTAAGTATAAAACTATAAATCACAAGCTTAGTAATACAGAAAAAATATAAATATATATCTATATCCTCCTCACTGGTAGATCAACATTATTATAATGTTGCATTTTTTCTCATTATGTCAAAGAGTATCACACTGGTCTTCAGTAGAGAATCATTTTCTAGCTATTTAAAAATACCAAGCAACTAGTAATCCAATAAAAAATAAATCAGCAGGGCTATTTGATGTCACATATAACTCCAAGAGAGACCATTTCAATGAGTCTACAACCTCCATCTCTAAGGAATAAGAATGTTTCATTGTATTATTCAGTACCTTGCAGAGGCCCATTAAATGTTTACTGAAAGGAATTTAATTGGGAGTAAAGCCAAAAGTCTGTTGATAAATGTGAATTTGTAGATATATGAATTTCTACATAATCGATTTCTGCACTCTCCACTCTCCTTCATTTTTATAGCACCAAAAATGATATATGCTACCTGTGATATATAATGTAAAAGATGCCTAAAAGAGAAGTTAAAGAGGTCGTGGTAGTCGTATATATGACCTTTTCATTAAATTTTAATATATAGCTCTTATATTCATAGACAGAGAATATAAATTTCTAATGTTCAGACTCAGAATATATTTCATATATTATAATAGCTAGTCCAATTTCCCATTCATACATTTATTTATCCATATTTTTAACTAATTAATTTATATATTTATTCATGCACACATTTATTTAAAATCTTCAATGTTTATTTTCCTTGATGAAAATAGGGAAAAACATTACTTGCTCCATAGTGTTTTTGTAAATATTCAATGAGATAATCAATGATAAGTGTCTAGCATCCTACCATATAAATGGTACATACTATTATTACTATTACTAAATTACATATATTTATTGAAAATATAGTCTGAGCAAGGAAGGCTCTGTGATGAAAAAAAAAAAAACAATGAATGAAACATGCAACCAACTCTCCCATTACTTACATCCTGGTAAGATAATTAAGAAATATGCCCATACGATATCAAAGAATATGATGATAGTTTACAGAAAAAGAAAATTCTATGAAAGGGTAGAAATCTCCAAAGACAGAAGTCCTTCCATTCGCAGAATATGTGACAGGTGCTGTAAAAATTTCTTTTGCCAGTTTTTTCACTGACTCACAAGGCAGCCTATTCTATTTTTGGAGAAGTTTAATTATGAGAAATTATATTCTATTATTCCATATGAAAACTGACTTTTGTACTTTTCAAAATATTTTCCATTATATTCCTAATCTCTATCAGGTGAATTTCAAGCAAATGCAAATCGAATGGGGAAAAACATAGAAAAATTTTCTTCAGTACTATTTGATTTTTTAACACAGACACTAGTAAATGGTAAATGAACTATTCTATATAGAATGCTATTGTTTCACGTCTGCTGACTTCAAAATTAAACAGGAGGGCCAAAAGGATAAAAAAACTGACTGACCTGGCCACATGTTCCCAATGTATTATTAAACTGTAGTATATTTCCTTTGGGAAGAAATTACCCTGCGATTTCCTTTACATTTTTTATGTCAGCAGATGTCTGAATTTCACTTGAGCCACAGGAAAGAGCTGAAGAAATAAAATTTGACAAAGTTAGGCTTAACTAATGAGAGGTATGGGGGCTTAGAGTTTTGCCATGAACTCTGGTTTTCATTACAACATTTTGGGAAGCAAGATGGAACAAGAAGAGGGATTAAATGGCATGGGAAAGGGTGAGCATGATTAGATTTCATGTTTGAAGAGATGTATTAGAAAATACGCTGTCAAAATCTGACATTTATGTTCAGTTTTTCAGTTATGAGCAATATTGTGTCCCAAATAAGTCTATTTTTAAAAAAGTATTTATTCACTTTGAATTTTTCAATTCAAGCAAAATAATTGAACTTGTTGACATTATTTGTTAACAGAAATGAGAGCCATGAATGTGATATTCGCCTTAGAATGCTCCTTCTCATATTCTGGTGTTGTGATGTCACATTTTACCTGTCCACATTTGGTGATGCTGATTACTGCAGGCAGCAAGAAATGTACAAATGTCAAACTGCCTCCAGCTGGCAAACACTCTTCTGGGAGACATAATGTTTTAAACAGGAAACCCAGGCACATGTCTACAAGCCAATCTTTCAACAGCTAATAAAGTATTCATTCTTTACCTCTAGACCAGAAGTTGAAAGGGAAGCCACTACTGGTAGCACCCCTCTGCATATATTAAAAAATAATAATTATTAATAAGAAAGTTGTTACTAGTATGAAAGCAAGTTTAACAAAGACTTGGGCTAAATGTAAATGCATTTTCAAAGCTATTAAATGTAGATTTTTATCTCCTTTCTATCAATGAGTGTTTTAGTACAAATGTAACATACAGTTAACATGTATTTCTATCATAGAAGTATAATGGTATTATTAATAAATGATTCACCATCCCAGAAACTTTTACTTTCAATATTTCTTTAGTGATAGGTTATGCCTTTGAACATCCAACCTAAATAAGAAAGAAAAAAGAAAAAGAACAACTATCAAAGATTTAAAATTAACCATCACATTATATTAATTACATGCAAAACTTAAATTTATTTAAAACTTTAATAACCAATGAGATTTAAGTGATACTTGAAATAAATCCCTTTATATTTATAAAACGGATATTGTAGAGTGTGAATAAGATTTGTCTACTAAGATACATATATTTTATTTTTCTAGGAATATCTACATAAAAGTTTAAAGAACCCTCCTATACATCAATCTAATATTTAGAATTTCATATTTTCTGAGTAAATGAGAATTTAAGATATAATGCTAGAGATTTCCACTTCTGACCCAGATACAATAACAATGAACGTGCTGGAACAAATCATACCTGCTGAAACAAACCATACCTTATAAAATAGATGAAACAATTATTTTTCAAGACACAGGAAATCAGGAAATGAAGATAGTGATACCTGAGAGATGGTAAAGAAATGCTGTGAGCTCTATATTGCTCCATAATACTGGAGAGGAAACTTCATGGTGCATGGGGCATTGGGTAGAGTACACAAGAGGGTTAACTCAATAATTGGTAATAACTAGATTTAGTCTGAGCACTGCTCTGGACCTTCATAAGAAATCTTAAAAAAACAAAACTTCAAAAGACTAAACTATATTCAAGTTACTAAGCAGAGTCCCAGAAGAAAGCTCAAAAACACTTGCAGGAATATAAAAATAGACAACACCCAAAAGAAAAAATTAACAAAGCATACAAAGAGTAGGAGAAAATTGACCCAGAAGTAACACAGGTGCTAGAGTTAGTAAACATTATAAACATTATAATAATTGTATTTTACCTGTTTAAAAATGTGAAGAACAAAATAAACAAAATTTTTAAATACCCAATGTATATAGAATAAGGAATATTATAGAGACCAGAATAGAATTAAATGAAATAGATGAAAAGGGACCAATATAGAAAACCAAGAAAACCTAAAGTAGTATCTTTGAGATTATTAAAATTAATAAACCTCTAATCAAACTGATCATGAAAAAAAATTTCACTAGCAATTCTACAGATACTAAAATGGTAATAAAAAAGCACAATAAAAAATCATATGCTAGTATAAATTTGAACATTTAGATACAATGGCAAATTCCTCCTCAAAAGAAAAAAGCTCACTTGAAAAGAAATGGCCTGAATATCTTTATATCTTTTGAAGACATTAAATTCATAGATAAAAACCTTCCAGTAAAGAAAATGTCAAGCCCAGATGAGTTTAACAATGAATTCTACCAAAAATTTAAGGAAGAAATAATACCAGTTCAACATGAACTCTTATGAAAAATTGAGGAAGAAAGAATAATTTCTAATTATTTTTATGAAGCTGGCATTATCTTGATACAAAAAGCAGATAGACATATGAAAACTAAGCAAATAAAACAAAACAAAAATCTTCAACTTGATAAAGAATATTTAAGAAAAATCTACAACTAACATCTTACTTTTATTTTTTTGTTTTTTTCTTTTAAAATAATAGCTTCATTGAGATATAATTCACATTTCACAAAATTTACCCTTTTAAAGTAAACAATTTAGTGTTTTTTAGTATATTCACAGAGTTATACAACCTTCATCACTATCTAATTTCAAAACATTTTCATCACTTCGTAAAAAATTCTCATGCCTATTAAACAGTCCTTCATAACTTATTCCCTCCCACCATTCCTGGGCAGCCACTAATTTACATTCTATTTCTATATATTTGCCTATTCTGGGCTTTTCACATATATGGAATCATACAATACGTGTCCTTCGTGTCTGGTTTATTTCACTTAGCATTATGGTGTCAAGATACTGTGTAGCAGATATGTCATTGCATGTTGTAGCAGATACTTCATTCCTCTTTTATTGCCAAATAATAGTCCATCATATGGATATACTACATTATGTTTATCCATCTTAAGCCAATGGATATTTGAATTATTTCCAATCATTTATCTTTATTTCTTTCAACAATGCTTCATATTTTTCAGTGCATAAGTTTTATATTTCTTTTGTTAAACTTAATGCTAAGTATTTATTATTTATGATACTATTAAATTCAATTTTTTTTAATTTCAAAGTATTAGGGGGGTTAAAATATTTTTGATTATATGGATCATTTTATATGAATCATGCTTCAATCATGGTTATAAGTGTGCCCATTACCCAGATAGTGTTCATTTTACCCCTTAGGTAGGTTTTCTCCCATACCCTCCTCTCCATGCTCCCCTGCTTGATTTCCATTAAGTTTTACTTCCCTCTATGCACATGTGTACTCATCAATTTGTTCTAACTTAATAGTGAGTACATGTGGTACTTGTTTTTCCATTATTTAGATACTTCACCTAGGATAATGGTGTCCAGCTTCATCCAAATTGTTGCAAAAGACATTAAGTCACCTTATTCATGGCTGAATAGTATTCCACGGTAGACATATACCACATTTTGTTAAGCCACTCACAAATTGATGGCTAATCAACTTGGATTGATTCCACATCTTTCCAGTTATGAATTGTGCTGCAATAAACATTCAAGTGTAGTTGTCTTTTTTTATGCAGAGATTTTCAATATATTTTGCCAGCAATTATTAATAGGAAAGAAAGAAATCTGGGAATGATAGATATGTTTATTTTTTACATGTGGTTCTGGATTCAAGGTTATATATGAATATATAGAAACTTATCAAATTGTACAGTTCAAAAATATTAGCTTATTGTATGCCACTTATTTTTAAATAAAATTGTTAAAACATACTGACAAATTATTTTAACCAAATCCGTCACCATGTATTTTAGCATTGTTTTGAGATCATTAGAAAAAATTATAACCTATTCCAGACACATAAATTATCTGGGCATATATATTTATATATGACAAAAAAGCTTGTCATTTTGAAGTTTACACATCCTCAATAAAAAGCTCCAGAATTGTGGAACTATATATTTTAAAGTACCTGGGACATAGTTGAAATAGGTATAACCAAATTCAGTTATCCTGCTGGGATATCCCTTCCCTAGATGACAAATTAGAAATTATTTTACATGTTCTAGTTAAACTATAATAAAGAATAGAGAAGGAAGTGTTAGGTATGCATGATTACATGAGTTTATACTTTAATGAATATATTATGAAAGTTACTTACTTATATGTGAGAGAGATTCTATGATCTGCCAACTATATCTCTTCATTATAGACTATCTGAAGGAGATGTATTAATACTTATTACTCTAAAAATAAGGAAATGGTATAAGTTTTGCACATGGAAGCTTTGTCTAAGTTTCAACTATAAAATGACATTGAAAGGGTACAAAGTATATTAGATTGGGTTCCCTAGAAACAAATACTTAAGACAAATATTTAAGGCAATCCCAGAAAGTATCAGAGGAGTAGTGGGGAAAGAGAAAGAAACCAGAATATTAATAAGCAACTAGAACTCAGTCCCACTGGGAACTTCTGGGAGACTATATATAACATACCCCACCCCGTTGTTAAGTTATGCCACCTGAGAGGACAGAAAGTTGGTTCATCAATTCAGCAATTCTCGTTGATCACTGGTTAAAGTCCTGCTGGGTGTTTTATGTTCCCCATATACCTTATGAAGGGCTGAACACACTCCTGCTGTCAAAGAAAGCTCTCTGATACTCATCTACTTAAGGTGAATACCAAAGAGATATGGATTAGGTACCAATAGTGTCTGCTTCCAAAGAAAGTAAAATCACATTCTGCATTCCCCAAGAATTTACTAAATGTTATTCATACAGATGGAGATTTAGAAACAAGAATAAAGACCAACGCAACACTAACCAGAAACAATGTTCCTGTAATTGTGTTTTACAATAGTTAATATTGAGTTAAAACAAACTAGCACAAGTCTCCATCTAATGCATCTGGACTTTAGAACTGCAAATTAGAGGGTACCAGTAATGTAGATAAAATGAGTAGAGACAACCAGCGTTATTTAGCTAGACTCTCCTGAGCTCTGGTATAAAATCTCATGCATTTGCAGGAATGAATAAACCCTTGTGCAATGGTGAAAATTGGGTGGGGCAGCTTGTGCCTGTAATCATAGGTGCTCTAGAGGCTGAGATGGGAGGATCCCTAGAATTCAAGGAGTTTGAGACCAGCCTGGGCAACATAGCAAGACTTTAGAACACATGGAGGAATTTCATTAGTTTCGATCTTACAGACGAAAATGGAATAGAGATGTAGAGATTACCTCATGAAAGAAGGAACCCAAGAGATTGCCTCAGCAGGAAAATTTGATCAGTCCACTTTACCATTCAGTATGCAGCAGTATCTCTGAAATATCAATTTCAGACATAGTGACCTAGTCAGTTTGTCTTTTCCTCAACAGAGAGCATGTATTACACCTTACTCTAGGGACCCCCAATATAGTAAGTAACTCTTTCTCCTTTCTCTTTTTCAGCCTCTATGGCTACTGTTTCCCTTCTATCTTCTATTATGATTGCCTCGTTGTCTCTCTGCTTCATATTCAAACTCCCCAAGAGATATGATCTAATTGTATCAGTATGTCACTTTCCAGTTTGAGACAACACTATCAGGCAATGGTCTTTAGCCAGTTTAGGAATAGCTGTCTTTGCTAAGGCTCAGATCCCCAGTACAATATGTTGTTATCACGGTAGCTGAGTCGGATGATACAAAGTCTGGCCACTTGTGGAAAAAGTACCCTGTTCTAGACATTTTCTTCATAAGGAGAATTGAGCGTGCCAGGCACTTTGTGGTTTTTAAAATCTTCTTTAGTGTTCTCAGGAAAGTGAGAGAAAATAATTAAGTCTGGAATAAACCTCTCTAAAAGAGTAAATATGATTTCTGGAATGGGATAATGGATTTATGTGTGAAACTATTCGATAATGCTAATGTTTATTACTAAATATATTAGTCAGCTAAGACACATGAACTCTAAGCAGATATAAAACCTGACAGGATGGTTTTTATAGTGATACGTTCAAATAAATAAATAAAAAATAATAAGACACATAAACCAAAGAAACAAGCCCAAGCAGGGAAACTACTATTGAGTGTACCTGAAAACCAATGCATATGTTTTCATATTGGCAACCAGTACCTTTTGGCCTCTCTAATGTGTTAACAATTTTGCTTAAGCAGCAAGCACTAACATCCAGTATTATAAATTTCACTTTATTTATTTAATATTCAGGACATGGCTTTCATTCTTTAAAAATTAAAATAATGAGGCAATGTTACCAAAAATTACTTCCTCATGAAAATTAATGACACTCGTTTTTAAGTAAGCATTTTCTGAAGTAGTTACAGATTTAGTTGTAATTTATATATAAAAGATAAAAGAAGTTTTGTTGAAATTATATTAGCAATAGTTTAACTGAATTAATGTAACTGAAAAATGACCATGCGTCAATTCATCACAATAAATACATTTTAAACACTTTGAATGAGCACAGTACCTATGACTAAGCTGTATAGCAAAGCTTCAAATAGAAGACATGACAAAACTTTTTTTTTAATATGTGCCTTCAGTTGCAAGGTGATTCCAATTTAAAGAAATCTTTAATTATTAATATTTCTGGGAAATGTATAAACTCCCTTCCCTTTTGCCCTCAATAACAACAGCTGCTACAGGCAATATATTTTCTAGTACTCTTATTACTTTATCTGTTGGCAGTTTGTCAAAAAAAACAAACTGATAAAGTTAAAGCTAGTAATGAAGTCAGCTGGTGAATCATAATGCTGAACATCTTATTGACATAGAGCATAGATGTCTTAATAATTGGCTTTAGATGAGTGCAAAAGAGCGAAGTGATTTCACAGAAGATAGTTCTTGCATATCATGTCTGAAAGCTGAGGGAAAATACAAATACTTCAAATGAAAAATACATTTTGAGCATCCTCTCTTCCTGGACTTGCTCCAGGGTTTATTCATTCAAGGAAGCATAAAGCACAGTTCCTAATTACTAAGAGTTTACAATCTATGAAAAGTTAAGTAACTTTCAATAATAGTTCAAGATTATAAAAGAAAATTTGACATATTTTCCCATAATTAATATAAACTACATAGACAATAATTGCATTAAGTGCTCTCTATACAGGATGATTTCACATTAAGGAATGTTAAATTGTGAATCACACTGAAGAAGTGTAAGGTTGGATTAGTTGAGTTACAGAATATGTTTTAAGGTTTGGGTTTTAAATATACATTGAATTAGAGATAATTTTATATGTTTCAAATGCAAATAAAAATATTTACATTTCAAGGTGCTATTATGCTCTAATTATGATTAAGAGAATCACTAAGAATTAAGCTTCCAAATCCTAGTGGAGAGTTATTTAATAGAAGTGACCACCAGCCCCAGCTGTGATGAACAAAAGCAAACTGATGCAAAGAGACATGCTAAGAGGACTAGGATAGGACTGAAGCCTTGGCAAGAAGCAGAGGGTACAGTTGTGCAACTTGTATAGCTGGATAATGTTCCAAGACAATATATACCTTTTCCAAGATACTGATTTGTAAGAACAAACTACTGGAAAATCAGGCCCTCCAGCCATCAAGTCATGGCCCAAAAGTGGCCATTATGAACAGCTGTCTCTTTCCAGACACACCCATCGTGAGGGAGAATGTCTGGATCCTGAGTGCTTTTCCTGAGAGGAGGTGGTATTACTTGTTTCTTTTCATTATTTTCCCCAATATACCATACCTAATAGGCCTCATTCCTTCTTTTCAGATCTTCCTATTGAGTTATCAAATCCATCTGTTATGTATGGGGAAGGAGGGGAGAAGGTAAATAAGTGGTAGGAATGTTTATCCTTTGTTTTTGCCTAAGTCCTTCTGTTTTTCTCAGTCAGGGTGATTTGGAATTGTAGGGTCAGTTTTAGTTATCTCTGGCTTGCAGTGACCTGGGGATATAGATGCTAAGTGTTCTGTAATGTGTGAGAGCTACGGAGACTGAAGAATTTTCGCACTGAAAGTGCTAACAGAGAATTCATTTAGAAACACTGCATATTTAGAAAGGGTTTGGAGAATTAAACTTCTGCTCAGGTTTAGTAGATATTTGGGGAAGTAGATTTGATTAATATCTATAAGCCACCCTATACTCTGTGTCTTTTGGAATTCTAGTAAACATAATGTGAATTATTAAAAAAGTTGTAAGTTCTATTGGAGATTACTATATCTTCTCATTGCTATCCTAGCCCCACCAAATTATCATAGTCGAAATTATTCAGTAAAAATATTTTGGAAGATTTTTATTACATCTAATCAAGAGATCCAACTCTAGGGAAATGGCTATAAGTTTTATTTGCAATCATTAAATCATGATCAAAGATACTCATTTATATAATTTTAAAGCATGCAAACTGTATGTGTTTACATGTTTTTGCTAAAGAGAGAGATTGATAGAGAAACATATAATCATGGAAATTTATCTAATGCAATGTGCAAATCACTCTTGAAATTTCAAAAAGAGAGAACAAATTTTTGTTATATCAGTGAAATGATTTATTACCTACTTTGTGTACAGAGTGAGAGATAGAGACAGAAAGTGTGTGTGTGTGTATATGTGTGTATCTGTGTGTGCATGTGTGTTTTCTTGCATTATAGAGATGAAGCATTTTTAACACAAGGTTAACAATATAGTTCAGGAACCAAACTGCCTGGATTTAGATACCAGTTCCGCTACTTACTTGCGGAATGAATTTGAGTGAGTTATTTCACCCCTCTGTGCCTTTGTTTCCTCCTCTTTAAATTGCAATTGCAATTTATGTGTTGAAATATATATTTACATTTATATGTTGGTTATTTTAATATTTAGCACTAGTCCTAAAAATTTATTTTATTAGAGAGTATTTTTAAATTTAAAAAAACTGGTCATGGCTATTCCATTTCAGCCAGTATTACCATACAGGTTATTCGTCATACAGCTCAAAACAAGGAAAAAAGAAACCCCCATAGAGGAAAACTCATTAAATGCACAGTATTATTAATAAAATAGTGCACATCAAAAGGAGTATTTAATAGCAGTCTTCTTGTGGGTCACCTTAGAGAATCATTTTTTAATTTTCCCATAATCACCATGGAAATCACAAAATCCTTATGATGCTCTGCCTCAGGATTTGTTCCCAATGACGTTGCCCTGGCAATGGTGATGTATTGTATTCTTTAGGTATTAGATCAGTGTCTCTTCTTTGTTGACCAGGAAGCCAGAAATAACATAGCAATTAAAAAGATGTACAGTCTAATATATTCCAATTAAAGATGATTACCCACATCCACCTATGGGTATTCACAAATTACCTACTAACCCTTTCAAAAATACAACTGATTTTGTATTGTTGCCATTGATTTTGAAAGCTGTACAAAAGCAAATGAGGATTATATTAGACACAGAAGTGACTTTTTAAATATTTTCTTTGTTTTTCTTTTATTTTTCTGAATAAGCCTTTGGATATTTTTCTTTTAAAATTCAAATACTCTTTAAAAATGAGGATCTAAAGGATTTTGTTCTATTTGGGCAATAATTTCATCTCAAAATAGGTAGAAGCAGCAATGGAGGAAAGAGTATCCATAAACTAAATTATCATCACTGGGGAAGAATTGGCAATAAGAAGAAGAGAAATAAATTGAAGCAGACATTTTCAGGAAAAGTCAATTTGTAATATCTGTCTTTAAAACATAAGGGAAAAAAACATAGAAGTGGTCTACTTTGGATTGCTACTGACTGGAATAATCATACTTTCTCAAGTAGGAGTTAGAAGGTAGGAGAAATAGAAAGGGGGTAATGGCAACAAAAGGCAAGCATGACCTTGGAGTATAGCTATTAGGACATTCTCTTGACAATTTTAACCAGATGTGGCCAACCTGGAACCTTTGTTCTTTACCACCAAGCAAATTCCTCTCCCAAACTTGATGAACCACCACCATTCCGCTACCCAGGCTAGAAACCTAACTCATCATTCTGGATTTCTTACTTTTCCTCACTCCTGACATCAAGTCACCAAAAAACTCTATCATCTATATCTCAAAAATATGTCTTATATCTGTTCCCTTCTCCTGTTTCTGCACCCATCACCCTAGCCTAAGCAACCATCAAATCTTACCTAGACAAGTTTTTCACAAATTCTAATATGCATACAAATTACCTTGGGATCTTGCTAAAATGTACATTCTGCGTTAGCAGGTCTGAAGAAGGGCCTGAGATTCAGCATGTCTTACAGGCTTCCAGGTGATACTGATCCTGCCATTCCATAGAGCACCTGTTAAATAGCAAGGCCTAAATTACCCACAAGGGCACTTAATTTGTGTTGCAGGGTCCAGTTTCATCCTTCTGCAATCAATTCTCCACCAAGTACATAGAATAATCTTTAGAAAACACAAATAAGATCATGTTATTCTCTCAGTAAAAATAATTTATAGAAGGATTTTAAGTGGGGATTTTATTCTTAACTCACAGTTGAATCTTCAAAAGTAAGAATCTCAACAGTTTTTAGAGATCATGTAGACATATCCCTGCAGGATATTAAGAGGTGCCCAAACCAATCTTTCCGACATCCCCATTCATCACCCAACTTGAGCTTATGTAAGAGAAAGCTAGAAGTTAATGGGAATGCCTAGGAATGTGGAGCAAGTTCTGGATTTTCTCAGGCTTTCTGCATGGAGTATGTAGGGAATGTTCTTTTCCTTGGTAACATGAGGGGGGCCCAAGAGAATTCCTCATGGAAATTGGAAGTGTCTCTGAGATGGAAAGACAGCATTCACCCTTCTGTTTCCATTAGGGCTTTCAGAGCATAGACAGGTGAGAAAATTCCTGGGAAAAACTGATTTGTATCCTCTGGAATTTTCAGCATTCATGATCACAGAAAATGCCTGCTCCTCATCTGGAGGAGTCAGAAGGTAAAATGTTTCATCTTAGAAGCCACAATGTTCCGATGTGGCAGAAAAAGAATGGTTTGTTTTACCTTGAGACTTAAAAAGCAGTTGAACTTGGGTCATTTTTAAAATATCTCTTCTTTCCTCTCAAACTTCCTAACCTCCTCTAACTGCGTCCTAGTACCTAGAGAAGCCAGAAGCAATTTATTCAGAGGAGAAGGACAGAAAGATGAAGGTGGAACAAGAACGGATGTAACAGATAATGCTCCCTGTCTTCTACTGCTGCGTAACAAATTTCTGTAATCTTAACAGCTTAAAGTGACACCTGTTTATTAGTTTACAGAACTATCGGCCAAAACTCTGACATGGAATAGCTCAGTTCTCTGGTTAGAATATAACGAAGCTGAAATCAGGGTGACTGAGTTCTTATTTGGAGGCTCTGGGGGAAAAAATCCTCATGCTCAGCTAATTCTTCTCTTGTGGCCGTAGGACCACAGCCTCTGTTTCCTGGCTGTCTATTGACTGGTGGTTGCTCTTAACTCCCAGTTCTCCCAGTTGCTCTTAACTCCCAGTGGCTCCCAGAGGCCACTTTCAATTCCTTTTCATATGGTCTCCTCTATCCTCACGCCATCAATGGCAAGTTGAGTCCCCCTCATGCTTTGGACCTCTGATTTTCTCTTCTGCACCCACCCAAAGAAAATTCTCTTTTTAAAGACCTCAAGTGATTAGATCAGACTCACTGGGTTAATCTCCCAATCTTAAATTCTACTGAGTTGGGACTTTAATTACGTCTGCCAAATCTCTTTACAGCAGCACCTAGATTAATGTTTTAATGAACAACAGGGGCTGGCAATTTTGAGGGGCCCTCTTAGAATTCTGCCTATTACATTCCACTTTTCCTGCAGGGCCTCAAACAGCCTAAACTATCCTGGGAATGAGGGGGAAAGAGGAATCAACCAGGTGTAAGAATGAAGTTTTTGTATTATCTTATGTTTCAAATATCTGGAAATAAAGCTGTATTTTAACTCAAAAAAACCAAGCTATTATCAGCAGACAAGGAAGGAGCTTCCACATTGCATGGGGTGGCAGCTCTGATTCAGTGGATTCTTGTAACGCCATAAACAACATGGCCCCAATACAGCCTTGCACTCAGATCTCTAATGAGCCAATGTCTTTCACATCTCACAGACTTCTTCCAGGTGGCTGTTTCTTACTTAAACATCAGAAGCTTCAACCTCAACCTCAACCCCTAAGCAGTCACATGGCAGACAACTTTTCCGGTATTTTATCTCAGCCTAAGAACCTTTCCTGGCCACACTTAATAATTAGGTACTGCCTTATTATATTCTATCATTTCATCATCTTGATTGCCTTTATAATACGTATAACATTTGTAAATATTTATTTATTTGTTGGTTTACTTATTGTCTGTCATTGCTAGGTCTCAATCTCCATAAGTACAGGCACTGTATTAGTTTTGACTTCTCTTATGTTTGATGTCTTTTTCAGAAATTGATATGTGGTAAGTACTAACAAATATATGTTGAATAATTAAAACATATTAAAGTTTGAAAATATAGATATCAAAACATTGGGGAGGAAATGAGAGGTCTAAAGAGAATATAAAGTCACAAATTTGAACACTGGGCCAAATGTGGTCAACAGACTTGTTTTGTTGGAACAAAGATTGTTTATAAACCCAAATGTGATCTATTTGAAAAAGAACTTGAATGATCTCTCTAGTTTGACACAGATCCATCATTCCATATTACTTTTATACTGTCTCTTCATACATTTATATGCTCTACTTCACAACTTAAAACTTTTGAATATATAATATTACCTGTACAATGAGGGGAAAAAAGAAAAAGGAGGCCCAGTTAAAAATTCAAAAGAATGGCTATATTTTAAGGCCAGGTAACAGAAAAAAAGTTGGTTCTTTTTTTTAAGCACTCAGGCCTTAACCCTGATCTCCTGAATTCCAACACACTCCGCTCTTTAAGGTCTGCAAATTCATGTCACTTTGATACCTTATGACACTTAACAGTAATGCTTTATTCTGTAATTACTTGAATAAATGTCTTATTTTTCCTTCAATACTACTAAAACTTTTTTTTTCACAGCAGGGATTAAGACCTTTAAAAATCTTTCATGGTTCCTTATATACAATTGGTACTCAATGAGTGTCTCCTGAATAAAATATGTAAGTGTTTGTACTCATGGATGCATAACTATAAAAAATTTCAAATATCGGATAGCTTCTTTCTAAGGATTATCAAACTCAGATTTAGAAACATGGGTATAAGACTTTATTTCTATGCTCATTTTGAAAGTACATTGCTTCTTTCATTACTGTTCGAGTATACTTACACTTTGCATAGATTTATGAAGACACTAACATCTTTATGCCATGCACAGATTTCTCCTATCATTATTTTTTATATGCCTACCAGATGAATTTTTGTCATAAAAATGTTGTCCTAGAAAGTGTCATACAATAACTATGGGATACTTTCTTCCCTAACACATCTATAAATCAATGCTACATATATTGAAGGAGAAAGATCATGTTTTTTTTGTTTTGTTTTGTTTTGTTTTGTTTTGTTTTGTTTTGGTTTTGTTTTTAATGCTTCTTACCCCTCCCCCAAATTCTATTTGTGGTTAGACAGTTGAAATGAAACTTTGAAGACTGGAAAGTTCTTTGTCATCAAGACTTACCAATTTATAGAAAAAATTAAATCTCACAAGGTGGATCTTATCAGAAAGCACTGGACTCACAGCCCTCGAAGTGTTAGTATATTTACATACCACATAGAAGATATGCTCAGAATGTATTATATCTTTTTAGTACTATTGATAATGAGGGAAATTGTATGCAGCATTGAAATACTCAGTCTCAGTTTCTCCAATATTGAAAGGTCATGCTTAGACTTCATTTTGGCCTAAGCTCCATTGTATCAACCTCATCATCGAATCTCCAGGAAATTTACTTCTCTTCGAAGGGGAAAGGCAGCCAGTTGTGAGAAGGAATAGGATGTCACGACTTTTTGTGTCTCTCACAAAGTTCTCTACTTTGTTCTTTCGCTCCTCCTTAAACATTTCCCTCTCCATCAATATCATTCATAGGTCTAGCTATTATATTTTTCTCTTAATTAATGACCACCCTTCAGCCTTCCATAAACTGCTTTCCACCTTCCTTGAATCCTTCTATTTTCCAAACAACCAAATGCAATACAGGGATTCAATAATTTACACTGTCATTATTAAAGTTCCCATGAATACATGTTCATTTTTATGGAGAAATCTTCATAAAATTTTAGTGATATCTGCATATTTCCCATCATATCTCTTTATAGAAAACAGATTAAAACATACTAGACAATATTGTATTATTTTCTTTGTGTAGAAAATCTTTGAGAAAAAATTATTTTCAGCATTCTTAAACTTTATATCGGGTAATTTTTAGGATATTTTTAATACAGCTTCTTAACTGTTCTTGTCATTTTGAGTGTGGGTGACATAAATAGTGGTACATAAGCTAATTACTAATACTATATGGGGTAAATGCTTTATCTCAGAGCTCTAAACTGAATATGGATAAGATAATAAATTTTATCCCATAAGTGTGAGTACTCCGACATGTCCCATGTCAAATTTTATACATGTACATATGACTTTCATTTGCTTAATTCACGCCTGTGTACTATGAGACAGCTCAAGGACATAACCAAGATTAACAATAAATTTTCCTTCAAGGATCAACTTTGTATTTATATCAGAAGTAAGTCATAAATGTTTTCAGGTAAGTACACAATTCTAGTCCAGATTCAGTGTAAAATATTTTGTTTGAAACACGTTGGCTCTGATATTTAATAAAATATCTACTTGTCACTGTATGAAATAAATATAAAAAGAACAGTAATCCTAATTTCAGAGTGACAACAGAAATAGAGGGCATTTGTATTGTGTTTTATTTTCTGAAAACTTCCTTTATTTTGATATTTACATTTTCTGGTTTAAGGTAAAATTGTTCTTTCTAAATTAGGAACTGACAGCTTAATTATATGTGATTGATATGCTTTCTTTGGAGGAGTCATTGCTGGAATATAAACATCTAACTTTATTATTTGTTTTTATTATCCTCAATGTAATATAAATACAGAATGGAGATATTCTAGTTTTGTTGGATTTGGTAATGCTCACTGGAAAAATCCTAGCACAGGAAAAATTCTATTTAGAGAGTATTAAATTATCTTGTTCTGTGTTGTGAGGTTAGTCCCCATATGGTATATAATTCACCTGAAATTGCTATGCAGATGTAGATATGACAAATACTGTTTTAATGAGAAATCCTTTCCAACATATTCATATCCATGTCTCTATTTAATACTCAATGTAAGCAGCAATGGAAAACTGCCCTTATCTCCATCTTGGCTAAATCTCACAACATTGTCTGCGAAGACAGTCAGTGTTTTAAAAAAAACTATATTTTTAATATCTGTGTAGGATTAAATGTTCTTTATTAAATACCACCATTTTCAGACTGTTATGACTTTCCCATCAGTAGCAGAGCCTAATGGGAGTAACATTGCCTTTGGAATCAGACTGACCTGGTTTGAATCTTGACTTTGTGACTTACTAGCTGAACAAACTTGCCAGTATTATTTAATCTGTGTGAGTTTCAAATTATTCCTCTGTAAAATGTCAGTAACTATTTCATTAATACAAACCTTGCAGAGTTTATCACCATGCTTAGATGAAGCAATGGGGAGTGTAAAGTGTTTAATAGCATGCCCTGTTTGCTATTTATTTGCTGTTTTTACAATGCATGTCCTTAGGATTCTTGTCTGTGCATCACTTTGCTCTGTATTCTCTATGTTAAGTGCCTTCTAAAAAATATCTTTCCTATATAATTAAGCTGTCAATTCCTAATTTAGAAAGAACGTGTGAAGTCTAGGTTTATATAATTTTTACTATCACAGAAGAGTCTCTTTTTCAGTGCCTGTCCTGCCCCTTGACAAAAGGATGTAAATAAGCATAGCTTGGATCATATGCCCACTATGGACTGTTTATTCACAGTGATCAAGGAAAAAGCAATCTGCTAGTTTATAATCACAGAAGACTATTTCTATGAGAGGAAATTCTCTTGATTGAAGTTCCACCAAATTCAGGTGAAATAGGAATAGAACATTTCCCCTAAAACAGGGATATGGGACCAAAAGTAGACCCAATTTTTACCTTCATGTTGCCTATAATCTAAAATAGAAAGATATATGAATTAAATATTTTAAATCATAATTATATTGAGTATTACAAATAAAAGGTGTGCTTATGTGATCTTTTTATAGGGAGAGATGAACTAGTCAGAATGGTGAGAGAAGGATACGTAACGGTAGGAAACTAAGCTAGTATAGAAGGATCACCAGGCACTAAGAGAAGAGAAGATGAGGAATGAAAGTCCAAGAAGATTACATCACCTATGCAAGACTCTATAATGGGTGAGAGTGGGGCAAGGATGAAGCTAGATTACATTTGGCTGAAAGAAATTAAAGAAGTCTTAAATAAATTGAAAGTCATCCCATGTTCATGGGATGGAAGATTGATTGATGGATTGATTGATTTAGGAAGAGCACATTTTTAAGATGCCAATAGATTTAGGGAGTACAAAAGGTTTTTCTCACATGAATGAATTGTATAGCAGTGAAGTCAGGGCTTTTAGTGTACCTGTCACCAGAATAGTGTACATTGTACACAATAGGTAAGCTTTCATACCTTATCTCCTCCATTCTCCCCTGCTTCTCAATCTCCAATGTCCATTATACCACTCTGTATGACAATGCATACTTCTCGCTTTGCTCCCAGTTATAAGTGAGAACATGAGGTATTTGTTTTTCCATTCCTGAGGTACTTCCCTTAGGATAATGGCCTCCAGTTCCACCCAAGTCGCTGTAAGAAACATTATTTTAGTTTTTTTTTTATGGCTGAATAGTATTAAAAGGTATATGTATTTTACATGTTCTTTATCCTCTCATCAATTGATGGGCACTTAATTGATTCCATATCTTTGAAATTGTGAATTGTGCTGTGATAAACATATGAGCGAAGGTATCTTTTTTATATAATGACCTCTTTTTCTTCGAGTAGATACCCAAAGGAAAAGTAGTGGAGTTGCTGAATAGAATGGTAGGGTGTACTTTTCGTTCTTTGGGGAATCTCCATACTGTTTTACATGAAGGTTGTACTAATTTACATTTCCCATAGCAGTGTGTAAGCATTTCTTTGTTGGGCAATATCCCCAAATTTCTCTACATATTTAATGACATTCCTATTAAAATTCCAACTGCCTTTTTTAAAAGAAATAGAAAAGCTAATATGAAAATTCTATGGAAATGCAAGGGGCCAGGAATGGGCAAAATCATCATGGAGAAAAAAAAAAAACAAAGTTGGAGGATATATACTTTCTGATTTCAAAATGTAATACAAAGCTACAGTAATCAGGAGAGTGTGGTAATGGCTTAAAAACAGATATTTAAATCATTGGAATGAAATAGAGAATTTAGAAATAAACTGTATGGTCTATGGTGAGTTTATTTTCAACAAGGTTATAAAGAAGAATCTTTTAATAAATAATTCAGGAACAATAGGATATTAACAAGCAAAAGAGTGAAACTGGACCCTTTCTTCCCATCATATACAAAATCTTATCTCAAAATGGATCAACGACCTAAATATGTAGGAGCCAAAACGATAAAACTCTTAGAAAGGAACACAGGTAAAAACCTTCGTGACCTGAAGTAGGCAATATTTTCTGAGATATGACATCACAAACACAAGAAATAAAATAAAATATTAATATAAGGTGGACTTCATCAATATTAAAAACCTCTATGCACCAAAGGACACTATTAAGAGATAAAAAGGCAATCCATAGAATGGGAGAAAATATTTGCAAGTCATAAATAAAATGGTCAATTATTCAGAATATAGTTATGACTCTTATGACCCCACAAGGAATAAACAAATAACATGATATTTTAAAATGAGCAAAAGATTTAATATTTTTAACTGAATAGACAGTTCTTCAGATAAGTTATACAAATGGACAGTAAGCACATGAAAGTATGTTCAAAATAATTAATTGAATGAAAAGCAAAGTTATAATAGATACCAGTTCACACTGATTGGGTGGCAATAATAAGAATAGTAGTAAAACAAAAAATAATTCAAGTGCTGGAAAAGATGTGGAGAAATTGGAACCATTGCATGTCACTGATGGGAATGTGAAATTGTTCAGGTGTTGTGGAAAACTCCCTGCAAATTCCTCAAAAACTTAAACATATGAGTTACCATATGAACCAGGGTATATACCAAAGAGAATTAAAAACATGTTTACAAAATACTTATGCATTATGAATGATATTAGATCATTATTCAGTGTAGCTCAAAAGTGGAAATAACCCAAATGTCTGTTTTCTGAAGAATGGACAGATAAAATGCGGTACATTGTTTTTGGGGGGAAAGGACAAGATGGCAGACTCGAGAAAGTGCTTACTGGATCGTCCTGGAAGGAAGATTGGAATTCAGATAAAGGAGAGGGGAGAAGAGACAGAGATTAGATGTAGATAATAGACAGAGGTGCTAGAGCATGTCAAGGACCTCATGGAGGAAAATTGTGAAGCAGAGAGGGAGAAGATAAAGGAAAAATGACATCGACGACCATCAAACCTAGAGAGGCTCGGAGCCCAGCAAACGGGTAAGGGAGGATCCCTCTCTCCCTTCCATGAGCCTTCGTGACCAATGGGCTACCAACTTCATTGGAGGCATTTCCACACACACAAGCCTAGGCATGATGGCAACACAGACTAGTGGGGAGAACCTGTATGATCCCACAGCTTGATCATTCCGTATAGGGCTTCCCTCCAAAGAGAATATCACAAGAGGCCAGAGAGCCAGCTTTCTTCCATTCGGATGATTCTTCTCTCACTTCTCCTCCAATCATTGCAACTGGGGGTGCAGTTGGAGCTGAGAATTGAGTGAGTGGCCGAGTGGGCACATGCTGCAGGCTGAGGTTCCCATGGAGAGTGGGTTCTATGTCTTTCTACGTGGGGGCCTGTAGTGGGCTGGGGATGCCCAATTTGGGAGCTCCCTTCCTGCCAGCATTTTGTGGAGTCACATACCAACAAGTCAGACAAGCAGGCTGGACCCCATGCCCCCTAGACTCGAGTGAGTTATTGGGGACACAGAGGGGAGATATGGAAGCTGGACTCAGGTGAAGAGTAAGCCCTCATAGACAGAACTGAAGGGAGAAAACTGTGGGGTTCCAAGATATGGTGAGCTGGGAGAATGTCCATCCCTGTCCAGGAAAGCCACCCTGTTGGATTAGGGTGGATCCTTCAAGAGGAAGAGCCTGCACTCCCCCTTCTCACTCCCTGGGAGCCATAGAAACCAGATGCAGCACATTAGGCACTGAGGCTGACTGGGAGCTATTGCCCCTCCCCCACCCATTCCAACCTTCAGAGAACTTTGAGCCTAGAATTTGACGAGGGGCTGCTCCTCTGCAGTGGGCGCATTCTCCAGGGTGAGGCCTCCACAGAGAGTGGGCCTATGCCTCTTCCCTTGAGGACTTATAGTGAACTTGGGGTGCCCAATTTGGGAGCTCCCTGACCACCACGCTTGGCAGAAACACATGCTAGTAGGTCAGACACACAGGCTGTGGGGAGGATTGAGAGGTGAACAGCCAGATTGTGAGTCTCAGGTGGTCCCATCTCCACAAGCAGATTTTCTGCTTGGGTGGGCACACTTCAGCCCCAAGCTGGTGGCTCTCCTCAGAAGTTAAGAGCAGACCTATCAACCCAGCCAAAACAGCTACTTTACCAGCTGTTGTGGAGCCTGAAGGCAAGCTCAAACAAAGTCAGCCCTGCCCAGCTTCACTCCCCACCCTCTTCCACTCTGACAGAGAATAAGGACTCCTGTGGAAGCTCACAGGCCCCACCCATCACCTGGGGCATTCAAGTGCTTCTCCTGAGGGAGGAGAACCTGTCACAGTTCTCAAAAACAATACTACATACAGTTTGTGCCTTCTGTCAAGCACCACTTACTGACAGAGATCAATTTGCACAGCCCTTTACAGAGAATTTACTTAATCATACAGTGAGAGATCGATTCTTATCCACAAGCACTACCTACTATTTCAGAGATTAAACTGGGTATGCCAATATGATTCACATGGCTAAGGAGTCTACAGCATTGGGCAAAAAGGATTTCAAAGACCTCCATCCTTTCTTGTCTAAGTGAGATAGGTAATCTGCCCATGCACACAGCTCACCACTGATACAGCCTACAAACAACTAGCAACTGAGAAGAAAAACCACAACCCACAAATAGAGCCAAAGGTTCTTACCCAACATATGCTACAAATACAACAATACGAGTCAGTGCAGGGGAAGCCCCATCTAAACAAAAGAAAATCCCAAAATAAGAAGAAACAGCTGCTCCAGATGAGAAGAAATCCATGAAAGATTTCTGGAAATATGAAAAATCAGAGCGAGAGGAAACCCCCAAAAGGAAACACTGTTAACAGAATAGTTGCCCCTCCTCCCAAAGATATGGAAGCATAAAATTAAGAGTGGGAAATATGTAACAAAGGAAGTGGCCTGGAAATAAAAATTGGCAAAACGTGTTTTTTTGTCTCTTTAAAACCACTCCCACTCTTTTTGGGAACTGAGGCCTGCATCCCTGCCTTGGGGCATGTGGTCAGGAGGGGCAGAGGAATGTCTTTTGTTCCTTGTGTTACAGGAGACAGCTCAACTGAACTGTGGCTCCATCTCAGGCCTGGCACCTGGCCAGCAGAGGGCTAAGCGGTCATCCCAGGTGGGTGGAAGTCACGAGCTTTGTCTTCAGCAGAGATGAGATGATTAGAATCATTAATGACAATAGCCTAGAACTGAGGGTCCTCCCTTTTAAAAGCTTTGTATTTCTCCTTATGTACAGGAATTTGTATTTTGAGATGAGAGTCTACCATTTTCCTCCATTGCTAGCAAAGTAATAAACTTCTCTCTCCTTTTCTTCAAGCACTTGTCCTCATTCCTCAGATACAGCCTCGTGGGCAAATGCTGAGCTTTTGGTAACAACACTTGTTCTCTAGCAATGGATACTAACCAAAATGAAATTGCTAAAATTATAGATAAAGAATTCCAAATATGGATTGTTAGGAAACTCAGTGAAATTCAAGATAAAATAGAAAACAAACTCAAAGAAATAACAACAACAACAACAAAAAATTCAGGAAATGAATGAAAAGTTCAGTAAAGATAGACACGTTAAATAAAAACCAAATGGAACTTCTGGAAATGAAAAAATCATTTAAGGAAATATAAAATAAAGTGGGAAGTTTTAAAAATAGACTAAACCAAGCAGAAGAAAGAATATCAGAGCTTGATGACAGCCCTTTTGAATTAACTCAGTCCATCAAAAATAATACACACAGAATTAAGAGGAATAAATGAAGTCCACAAGAGATATAGGATTATGTAAAATGGCCAAATATAGAATCATAGGCATTGCTGAAAATGAAGAAGAAAATGCACAAGGGCTGAAAAAAATATTTGAGGGAATAATTGAGAAAAACTTCCCCGGCCTTGCTAAAGATTTAGACGCAATAAGCTCCAGAGATCCAGATACAAGAAACTCAACAAACCTCTGGGAGACTCATCACAGAGAGGCAATCACCAAGACACATATTTATCAGACTGACCAAAGTCAACACAAAGGAGAAACTTCTGTGAGCCATAAGGAGAAAACATCAA